>PVJA010050979.1:0-13012 GCA_004027025.1 Myocastor coypus | reverse complement strand
TTTTTTTTTTTTTTACATCATGGCTAGAATTTTTAAAAAGGAAAGAAAAAGTTAATGAGGCTGAAGAAAAGCAAAGTGCTAGCAGACAAGTGAGATGGCACCAATGCTGTGGAAAAGTTTGTTATTCTTCAAAAATGTTACACATTAGGTTGTTCCTCGACCTAGTCATTCATTCCTCTTCCAGGTATATACTCCGAAGGATTCAAGATATATGTTCAAACAAAAACTAGCACACAAAGCTCACAGGTGCCTGACCTGTACGAGCCTAATCTGGAAATAACCCACATATGCAGCAGCCCATGAAGGGACAGACCAAGAGCGGTATATCCGGGGACCAGGGATATAGCTCAGTGGCAGCCCCTGCCTCATGGTAAGTGCAAGGTCCTGAGTTCAATTCCTGGTAGTAGGGCAGGGAGGTATATCAATAAAATGCAATATTCATCTATTTAAAGAAGGAATGAAATACTGCTACATACAATGTGGGTAAACCCTAAAAAATGAGCTAAGCGAAAGAAACCAGACACAAGAACACATATTGTTTAATTTCATTTAAGTAAAATACCCCAAATAGGTCAGTTTATAGAGCCAGAAAGTAGATTAGTGGTTGCCTAGGATGGGGGACCTAGAGGGAGGGATGGTTGCTAATGGATACAGGATTTCCTTTTTTCATGGGGTGGGGAGTTGAGACAGGGACTTGCTATGTAGTTCAGGGTGGCCTTGAATTTGTGGCAATCCTGCTTCAGCTTCCCAAATGCTGGAGTGTGCACCACAGTGCCTGGCTATGATTTTTTTTTTTTCAAAGTGATAAAATAGGGCCTCATCAGGATGGCTCAGTGGTCTAAAGCACCTGCTTGGGAAAACTTGGGCGGCTTCAGGGACCTCGGTTCAATCCCCGGCACCACATGCTGCGCCAGCCCTGCCCTCGGGGCGGGCTGAGCCGGCCATAAAAATAAATTAATAAAAGTTTGGAAACAAGAAAATAAAACACCTGCAGGCAGCTGCAGGGACTTCGGTGGTTCGATCCCTGGCACCACACGCTGTGCCAGCCCTGCCCTCAGGGCAGGCTGAGCCAGCCATAAAAATAAACAAACAAACAAACAAAAGTTCTGAAACAAGAAAAAAAATAAATAAAAATTAAAAAGAAAGACTTCCCCTTTCAAAAAAAAAGTGGTAAAATATTCTGGATCAGTGGAACAGGGAGATAGCTCAGTAGAATAAGTGCTTGCTTGGCAAATGCAAGGACCTATGTTCAATCCCTGGTTCTGCAAATAAAATAAATAAACAAATAAATGATTTAAATATATATGATATATAAAATAATTTTTAAAAAAATAAGTGGATCAAACAAAGAGATTGTTCTGCAGTTCTGGGGATTAAACTCAGGACCTTGCATTTACAAGGCAGGCCCTTATGCCACTGAGCTACATCCTTGGCCCTAACTACAGGGATACTATTGCACTATCTCCGTGGTCCACATATACTTCTTTGTTTTTTTTTGTTTTTTTTTTTACTTCTTTGTTTCTAAAGTGAGTCACACTGGCCCGGGAGCCAGGAGCCACAGGACCCCGGAGATGTTGTGCTTGTCTACTGCAGGCAGGTTCCTCCTGATCTCCTCATACTTTGAAATTCACCCTTTTGCCTTATTCCCCAGTGACCCTGGCCCCACAGGTATCTGAGGGTCTAATCAGCCCCTGGCAACTCTTCAAGGGAGAGAGTTTTATGATATCTGAACTGTAGCATGTGCCTGCCTGCATGCTATCATTGAGTCGGGAGGATCACTAGTTGGAGATCATTCCGGACAATTTCGGGAACTCTATCTCAAAAATCTAAAAAACAAACAAACAAACAAAAATCCCTGAACTACACAGCAAGACCCTGCCTCAAAACAAACAAACAAACAAAAATTTAAAGGGCTGGGGCATGCCAGAGAGATAGCTCAGCAGTCTAGGCTAAATTTAGCTCAGAAGCCTAAATTTACAATACCAAAAGTTCGTTATTAGAATTTTACCAAGTTAATTCCAATCTACTACTCTCAGCATAAGCCACAGCAATAACAAAGACACTAAGTGTGTATATATATATAATGGGGAGCCAAGGGGGCCTTGGTCAAACCATGAGAATGGCTTCTGGAACCAAGAGGGTGACCCAGGGCTGCACTCGAGTTTTATTTTATTCATTGGAAAAGGGGGAGAGGCTTGTGAAAGTGAATTGTGGGCAGGTGGTGGGCATTGAAGGGAATTGTGGGAAGAAGGTGAGCGCTGTGAGCTGGGTTAGGTAGGAGGCCGGCGTTCACTCTGCATATTCAGAGATATGCAAAAGAAGTAATTTGCATGATACTATTGTGATAATATCTAATATTTTGGGAGTCTGCTGCTTCAGCTCTGATGTGTAATCTTTTCAAGCCCCAGGAAGTCACAGCCTCTATCTCGAGGCTCGATCCCAGCTGACACCGTGGAGCATTGGCTCTTCGTCCTGTTATCAGGGAAACAAGTGTGCCATCTTCAAAAATTGCCACCAGCACCTCGGCTAGACCAATACACACTGCTTAAGGTCAGTTAACAGGATAATGAGAAGTTCTAGCCAGCTCTGTACATTTCAGTATGAGGGATTAGGGTCAGGCTCAGTCAAAGTGGAGACAGTAGCTCTTCCCTCAAGGAGAGCTGCTCAGGCATCCTCCACAGTACACTTGGGATCACATTTATCCTTTCAGCTTCTCACTCTACAGATACATTTTTTTTTTTGAAGACCTGGGTTTGAACTCACTACCTTGCTCTTGCCAGGCAGGCACTTGTACAGAGCTCTCTCCCAGCCCCCAGATACAATTTCTTTCCTTTTTTTTTTTTTTTTTTTTTTTTGTACTAGGGATTGAATTTGGGGCTTGTGCTTACCATGCAGGTGCTTAATTCACTAAACTATATCCTCCTCCACCCCCTCTTTTTTTTTTACTGTATGTATGTATGTATGTATGTATGTTATGGCCAGTTCAGCCTGGCGGGGGGAGGGTTGGAGAAACATGTGGTGCCAGGGATTGAACTGTGGACCCTGCAGTTGCCTAAGCTTGCCTAAAACAGGAGCTTTAGACTGCTGAGCTATCTCGCCGGCACTTTTTTTTTTTAATCAGGATCTCACTAAACAGTTGAGTCTAGCCTTGAACTCACCATGCAGCTCAGGCTGCCTGGAATGTGCAGCAATCTTCCTGCCTCAGCCTCCAGAGTGCTGGGACTGCACATGTGCGCCACCATGTCCCCAAATAGCATCTGGTTTCCTTTCCTTCCAGACACACTAACCTGCTTTACAAACATCTTTTGCTTTTCTTCTTTATTCTCTCTTTTTTTTTTTTTGGTTATTGGGATAGAACTCAGGATCCTGCCAGCAGGCGCTTGTGCTGCTGAGCTATCTCCCTGGCCTTACAAACATCTTTTGGTGTTTCCTGAACATATGCTTTCATTCTTAATGTGGACAGGCTGATAATTTTCTAAATCTTTTAAATTCTGCTTCATCAGTTTTTAGCTCTTCTTGCAGGAAGTGACTGTGCAGGTCCTAGTCCATGAACTTGTTTTCTTGTTCTCAGTTATTGGGAGCTCCTTAGAAAATTCTGTGTATTAGCCCTTTGTCAGGTGGACAGCTGGCACACATTGTTTCCAGTTCTGAAGGTCGTCCCTTCACTCTATTGGTTGTTTTATTGGTGGTATAGAAGCTTTTCATTTAGCAAAATCCCATGCCTACTTTTATTTTTGTTTCCTGTGCTTTGGGGATCATATATTAAAAAATCATTGCCTATACCAGTAAAAAAAAAAAAAAATTCTGCTTCATCCCCCGTTTTTTGGGAGATTGAACCCAGCTTTCCCTGATGATAGGGTTACGGTTTGTGCTACCATGCCCAACTTCCCCTTTCATTATAAAAATATCTCTCTTTTTTTTTTTTGAGACAGGGTCTCCCTGTCCCCATGCACTTCAGGCTGGCTTTGAGCTCACTCTGTTGCCTAGGTTGGCCTCAAATTCACAACAATCCTCCTGCCTTAACTTCCAGAATGCTGGGATTACAGATGTGAGCCAACACGCCAGGCTATAAAAATATCTTTAGTTCATTTCATTCTCACCAAGGAGATAGCTCAGTAGAATAAGTGCCTGCTTGGCAAACTCAAGGTCCTGAGTTCAGTCCCCAGTACCACAAAAAAAAAAAAAAAAAAAAAAAAAAAAAAAAAAAAAAAAAAAAAAAAAAAAAAAGGAAAAGAAAAGAAAAGAAAAATTTGTTCTCATAAAATTTTACTGTGAACAGCTGAAAGCAGCCATGTTTTGCCTTTAACACCCTCTTAGGGATTTCGTCACCAAATATCCACTTTGTCATTCATAAAGTGTGTCTTCCACAGAATACTGGGATATAAGCAATCAGCCAAATTATTTGGCACACTTTATTATGAGAATGACCTCTAGAGACTTGGCGCGGTGGTGTGCACCTGTAATCCCAGCTCTTGGGAGGCTGTAAACAGGCGGATCACTGTGAGTCTGATCTAGTGGTGAGACCCTCAACACCCTGTAGACCCTTCCCTAAAATACAAAAATATAAAAAAGACCTCTAGCCAGGCATGGCGGCACGTGCCTGAAATCCCAGCACTTGGGAGGCTGAGGCAGGAGGATCAGTGTGAGTGCGAGACCAGCCTGGGCTGCAAAAGTGAGCTCAAGGCCAGCCTAAACTGCATAGCGAGACCCTGTCTCAAAAGACACACACACACACACACACACACACACACACACACACACACACACAAAAGACCTCTAGTCTCTGTCTGTCTGTCTGTCTGTCTGTCTCTCTCTCTCTCTCCCATCTTTTTGAGGCAGGGTCTTACTCCGCAGTTTAGGCTGGCTTTGAGTTCACTTTGTAGCCCAGGCTGGTCTCAAACTCATAGCAACCCTCCTACCTCAGCCTCCTGAGAGCTGGGATTACAGGGGTGTGCCACTGGGCCTGGCTTCTACCCATGTTCTGATGACAAATTCTTAGATAATTTCCAGGCTGAGGCTTGCTCTACAGCCCTCTCTTTCTCTGAGCCTTCGCCAGAAGTGCCCTCAGGTCTCCTTTCAGGGCCAGGCACCTGCAAACTCTAACCTCTGCCCCGTTCCCTGGTGCCACAACCGCTTCTGCTATGTACACTGGGCCTGGAACTCCTCTGAGCTGAGCCCTGGATCCCCCCTGAGACAAGCTTCTCGATGAATTGCTGAGTCACTACTAAATTGCCCAGGCTGGGCTTGAACTCACAACGTCCTGCCTCAGGGCTGGGATCCCGGGGGTGGGCCGCGGTGCCTGGCCAGCTTCAGCCGTTTGTGAGAGCAGCGCCACACCTCACCTCTCAGCACCAATTTCTGCCTTAGCTTGTTGAGGCAGAAGTTTGTTACTACCAGATATCTTAGACTGGTAGTTTATGTATAATAGAAATTTGATTCTGGAGGGCTAGAGACATAGCTCAGCTGCATATGCACCTGTCTCACAAGTGCAAGGTCCTGAGTTTATTTTTGTTTATTTATTTATTTTTTAAAGGTCCTGAGTTTAATCCCTGGTAATGAAAAAAAAAAAAAATCTGATGGTTTTAGAGGCTGTGAAGTCCAACAAAGCTTCCCAGTATTTGCTCTCTCTCTCTCTTTCTCTCTCTCTCTCTCTCTCTCTCTCTCTGCTCTCTTCTTTCTCTATTTCTGGAATGTTCTTTATCACTATACCATCACATGGTGGACAAGCAAAGGGACAAACTCAATCCCTCATTAGGACCCTGGTCTCATTTATTAGGGTGGCATCCACATAGGCCAAACACCTTCCAAAGGCCTCACCTCTTTGTAAATTTTTTTTTTTTTTTTTTTTTTTTTTTTGTGGGACCAGGGTTCGAACTTACGACCTTGCACTTGCCCAGCAGGCACTTGTGCCTCGGAGCTATCTCCCCAGCCCCCATGTAAATTTTCTTTCCTTTGGTACCAGGAATCGAACTCAGGACCTTGAGCTTGCCAGGCAGGTGGTGCTGTGCTGCTTAGCTGCATTCCTGGGCTCTTAATTTTCTTTTTATCTTCCTGTGGTGCTGGGATTCTTGGGGTCTTACACATGCTCCACCACTTTTTTTTTAAGGAGAGAGAGAGAGAGAGAGAGAGCTCTTCCCAGTTTTTTTTTTTTTTTTTTTTTGTCTTTTTGAGACAGGGTCTCGCTATGCAGTTCAGGCTAGCCTTGAGCTCACTTTTGTAGCCCAGGCTGGTCTCAACTCACATTGATCCTCCTGCCTCAGCCTCCTGAATGCTGGGAGTACAGGCGTGCACACCACACCTGGCTTTCAGTTTTATTATTTTTTTTATGTTTATTTTTATTTTTAATGGCTGGCTCAGCCTGCCCTGGGGGCAGGGCTGACACAACATGTGGTGCCCGGAATCAAACCGAGGTCCCTGTGGCTGCCTAAGCTTTCCTAAGCAGGCACCTTAGACCGCTGAGCCATCCCACCGGCCCTCCACCGCTTTTTTGAGCCACTTGTCCTAGCCCTGAGCTCCCGCCCCTTAGCCCAGGCCCAACCTCCTATGACCATCACCTGGAGTTCAGCGCCCAACATTATAACTGGATCTAGGGATCCAGGCTCCTATTCTGTGCTGGCCTCAGCCCAGGTGCGCACTGAGCTGCGACCAAGTCCTGGCATGGTGGCGCATGCCTGTAATCCCAGATGGGGAGAATGAGACAAGAGGATCATTACAAGTAAATTTTAAAAATAAAAGAAAAATGAAGTTCAACATACAAGCTTTGAAGGGGCCTTTTTTTAAAATTTTTTAATTTTTATTTATTTTTTTTCTTGTTTCAGAACCTTTGTTTGTTTATTCACTCATTCTTATGGCCGGCTCAGCCCGCCCTGAGGGCAGAGCTGGCGCAGCATGTGGTGCCGGGGATCGAACCGCGGTCCCTGAAGCTGCCCAAGCTTTCCCAAGCAGGCACTTTAGACCACTGAGCCATCCCGCCGGGCCCCCCCCCCTTTTTTTTTTTTCATGTTTGAGAAATACCAGTCTGAGGAAGGGACAAGATTGAAGTAAACCACAAGGATTGTAAGAAGTCAGGGTTACAAGCGGGAGAGGGAATTTCCCTAAAAAGTAGCATTGCAAGATCTGGGCCTGGGAAAGTCCTGGAGGGCAGCTCCCCCACCCTGTCCTTCCTTAGCAAGACTGGGCTACAGTGCTGTCTGTCTTACAACTCAGACAGCCACTTCTCAGGGCCTCTGATCTGTTTCTCAGCTCCGCCCTTTCAGTTTGAACTTCTGAAAGCTCTCACCAGAGCTACGGGTATCATGGCGCTTTCTTTGCCAGATTAATCTCGAGAAACCTGAGCCTATCTCTCTTATGCTTCAAAACAGCTTCCGGGGGCCTGGCAGGATGGCTCAGTGGTCCAAAGCGCCTGCTTAGGAAAGCTTAGGCGGCTACAGGGACTGCGGTTCCATACCCGGCACCACATGCTGCGCCAGCCCTGCCCTCAGGGCAGGCTGAGCCAGCCATAAAAATAAATAAACAGGGGGCCTGGCGGGATGGCTCAGTGGTCTGGAGCGCCTGCTTGGGGAAGCTTGGGCGGCTTCAGGGACCACGGTTCGATCCCCGGCACCACATGCTGCGCTGGTCCTGCCCTCGGGGTGGGCTGAGCAGACCATAGAGATGAGTGAATAAACAAACAAAGGTTCTGAAACAAGAATAAAAATAATAAATAAAAAAAAAAAATAAATAAATAAATAAATAAACAAACAAAAGTTCTGAAACAAGAAAAAAATAATTAAAAAAACAAAAACAAAAACAAAAAAAACAGCTTCTGATTCCTCTTCTGTGCATGAGATCAAGTTCCAGCCCCTTGGTGTAGCCTCCAATGCCCCTCCGCAGCCCACAAGCAGTCTTACCACAACTCACGGGCGTCCGGTAGACAGTGCCCTGGGTCCACACCACTGGCCACGCCAACACTTCTTTCTGTGGAAATTTGCCTCGTGGGTGTTTTCTGCGCCGCTGCAACAGAGGAGTTGACAGAATTCTTTCTGCTGGGGTGACCACGTGGCTGACCAGCAGAAGATCAGGGTGACAATCGCTACGCAAGGACTACACATGGTGAATGGGTACCAAGTGGGCCATGAAAGTGGCCTCTGTCACACTGTGTCACAGGAGGATGACAAGAGGCCATTGACTGGGTTGTTGAGGGGCACATGGAATCTGAGTGTCTGACATGGCGCGGGCAGCCCCGGGGCCGCAGGCAGTCGGTGATCCTCACAAGCTCGCTACAGCCTCCCTTGAGGCTCATCTGATGGTGCTGAGGGGTGGCTTTCACTTTTCATCTTTGCCACGGTTCATTCCCTAACCCAAGCCACCATCATTTGTCACCTAGATGTGACAGTCTCCTGAGTGTTCTGCCAGCTCCCAAATTTGGCCTGGCTGCAGTTGCTCCTGCCCTTAGCAATCACAGGGATTCTCTGAAAATTTAAATCTGTGTAGCTGGGATTGTAGCTCAGCGGAAACGGCTCCTCATGTCCCGGAAGCCTGGATCCCATCGCCAGTGCCACCAAATTTTTATCGGTATCTAGAGCCACAGCGATATGATGTCAATATACTCAATCTTGTCACTTTCTAGCTCAAATCTCTTTGGCAGCTCCCCATGTCACTCAGACTGTATCTGTTCATGTTTGTGGTGCTGGAATCAAAGCCAGGGTTTCACACATGTAGATGGGGGAGGGGAGCTGAATTTATGTTATTTATTTATTTATTTGTTTGTTTATTTAGTCTTTTTGAGACAGGGTCTCACTATGCAGTTCAGGCTGGCCTTGAGCTCACTTTTGTAGCCCAGGCTGGTCTCAAACTCGCACCAATCCTCCTGCCTCAGCCTCCTGAGTGCTGGGATTACAGGTGTGTGCCACCACGCTGAATTTATACCCAGGCCTAGTTTTTATTTCTTTTACTTGATTTCTGGCTCCGGGGATTGAACTCAGGGGTTCACAATCGCTAGGCAAAGACTCCAGCACTGAGTTAAATCTTCAGTCCTTAAGAGTTTTATTTGTTTATATTTATTCTATTATGGCCAGCTCAGCCTGCCCTGGGGGGTAGGGCTGGCACAGCATGTGGTGCCGGGGATCAAACCGTGGTCCTGGAGGTTACCTAAGCTTGCCTAAGCAGGCCCTTTAGACTGCTGAGCTATCTCGACTATCCAAGAGTTTTATTTTGAGGCAGGTTTTTGCTAAATTGTCCACACTGACCTGGACAAAATTGCTGATCCTGCTTTTTTTTTTTTTTTTTTTAATATTTATTTATTTATTTTCTTGTTTCAGAACCTTTATTTGTCCATTCACTCATTCCTATGGCCGGCCCAGCCCGCTCCAAGGGCAGGGCTGGCGCAGCATGTGGTGCCGGGGATCGAACCGCGGTCCCTGAAGTCGCCCAAGCTTTCCCAAGCAGGCGCTTTAAACCACTGAGCCATCCCGCCGGACCCCTGATCCTGCTTTAGCCTCCTGACTAGCAGGGATCACAGACATGCACTAGTACGTCAGGCTCTGCTTCCACTGACTATAAACCCCTAGTAGTAGGATTCTTAGATCATATGAGAAATGTATGCTTAATTTAATTTTTTATTTAAAAAAAAGCCCAGAATTTCAAAACAAGAGAATAGAACAATAATTAATACATTGTGAGCTGGGTGTCGCGGCACATGCATATAATCCTGCACTCGGGAGGCTGAGGCAGGAGGATATTCGTAAATTCAAGTGGAACTGGGGAAATAGCTCAGCAGAATAAGTGCTTGCCTAGCAAGCGCAAGGGCCTGAGTTCAATCCACAGCTCCATGGGAAAAAAAAAGTTCAAGACCAACTCAGGCTACAAGGTGAGCTCAAGGCCAGTCTGAGTTGCATAGTGGTACCCTATCTCAAAAAAAGATCAAAAAAGGGGCCAGGGAGATAGCTCTGTGGCACAAGTGCCTGCCTGGCAAGTGCAAGGTCATGAGTTCGAATCCCAGTCTCGCAAAAAAGGAAGGGAGGGAGGGAGGAAGGGAGGGAGGAAGAAAGAAAGGAAGAGGAGAGAAAAAAAGAAAGAATGAATGAATAGGGGCCCAGCAGGATGGCTCAGTGGTCTAAAGCGCCTGCTTAGGAAAGCTTGGGCGGCTGCAGGGACCGCGGTTCGATCCCCGGCACCACATGTTGCACCAGCCCTGCCCTCAGGGCAGGCTGAGCCGACCATAAAAATAAATAAACAAACAAACAAAAGTTCTGAAACAAGAAAAAATATTTAAAAAGAATGAATGAATAAAGCTGGGCGTGGTGGCTCACTCCCAGCACTCGGGAGGCTGAGGCAGGAGGATTGGTGTGAGTTCAAGACCAGCCTGGGCTACAAAAGTGAGCTCAAGGCCAGCCTCAACTGCATAGCGAGACCCTGTCTCAAAAAGACAAAAAAAAAAAAAAAAAGAATGAATGAATAAATAAATAAAATTAGTACATGGTGTATTGGTCTCTTCAGAGTACTCAGGAAACCAGATGTAGGCATGAGATAGTGTCCAAACAATGTCAGCACAAATCTCCTTTCTTAGCCATCTTTGCACATACATAAATTTTTCCCTTTCCCTTTCCCTTTCCCCTCATTCGTTTCTCTTTTCTTTGAACCATTTCTTCCCAATTCACAATATCTATTTTACTAGGCTTAACTTTATGAGTTAAAATGTTTCCCGAAATATTTTTGCCTTTGGGAAATGCAAACTGTTGCTCTACTCGCTGCTTCGCCTCAGGACTCTGGAAATGCCACCACACGGGAAACGCCCTAATTGTGACCAGGCTTGCATTTCCACCGGGGCCTACTTAATCCTGGCTTAAAAGTTCCACCTCTAACACCATCATGATGACAATTAAAACTTAACATGAATTTTGGAAGGGACATCCAAACTACTATAACACTAGTCCGCTTCTCCTTCTCCTTCCCCTCCTCTTTCTCTTCCTCTTCTCCTTCCTCCTCCTCCTCCTCTTCTTCCTTCTCCTTTTGTTCTTTTCCTTTTTCTTTCTCTCTGTGTGTGCTAGGCTTTCAGGCACCCTTGCCAAGTGCTCTACCACTGAGCGAAATGCCCACGCTGTAGTCTTTATTTCTTGATTACTGTCTACCTTTCCACTAGAAAATAAGATTCTTTTTTCCAGCACTGTAGATTATCCCAGGGCCTCCATACTGAGCTGCATCCCAGCCCTTTTTATTTTGAGACAGGGTCTTGCCACGTTATCCAGGTGGGGCTTGAATTGTGACCCTCCTACCTCAGCCTCATAAAGTACAGGGATAACACTGTCTTTTTTTTTTTTTTTTTTTTTTTTTTTTTTTTCTTTTTATATTTTAGGGAAGGGTCTAACTACAAGGTGCTCAGGGTCTCGCTACTAGATCAGACTCATAGTGATCCACCTATTTACAGCCTCCCAAGAGCTGGGATTACAGGTCTGTGCCACTACACCCAGTCTCGATTGTCCTCTCAGCACACCCTAGGGGCAGGGCTGGCACAGCAGGCCTGGGGATTGAACCCCTGGCCCCTGCTTTGCAGGCACTTTGATCCGATGACCTATCTGGCCAGCCAACAATGTCTTTTCTACACCAAGGCTACAGCATCTAGTTTTTTGTTTGTTTGGCTCGTTGGTTATTTATTTGGTACTGGGTCTCACTAATGCAGTTCAGACTAGTAGTGATCCTCCTGTCTCAGCCTCCCCAGAGCTGGGATTATAGGGCGCCCCACCATGCTCAGACTCCATGGTGATGCAAGCCTGTAATCCCAGCATTCTTCCAGGCTAAGGATTGCAAGTTCAAGCCCAGTTTGGGCAGTTTAGCAATTTAGCGAGAGTGACTCAAGATAAAAGTTAAAAAGTGCCAAAGATATAGCTCAGAGTGAAGGGCCTGGGTTCAATCTCCAGTGCTACCAATAATGGAGCAAGCAAGCTCCGTGTCCTAACCGGATGGGTTTCCTTGAGGTCAGGGACCTATGCGATCCCTATGTCCCCACCAGATCCTCAGCAGAAGCCTGGCAGAGGGCAAGCGTCCATGAAGGAGTATCTGCTTTTTTGCTATTTTGCTGTCCCCACTTAGAGATGCAGCTCTAAGCTGGCCTTGGATGACAGTTGGCTCAGACAGGAGCTTCTGAGCAACAGAGGCTGTGAGAGGCACATCAGAACAGGAAGAGCCGCAGCGCACCGGAGACAGAGCGGGCCGAGTCGCTGCCCAGACCCACACAGATTTGCTCGCACAGATGTGGCTGGTGCCTGCGAACCTGGCCCAGGCTCCCGGCTCACCACTTCCTCCTGGGTGGGGTGACAAAGCACCCCACATCTGCTTTGGTCAGGGAAGATCTGACAGCTGTGTCAGGGCTCCTTCCCCAGCGTCTCTCCTGCAAAGAGATTAACAGGAGGCCATGCTTCCGGAAGAGGAAGTCTTCAGGCTGGGGGGCCCCCTGGGGGTGAGGCTCAGGAGGTCTGTGAGGCTGCTCCCAGGGCAGGGCCCGAGAGCCCACGGAGGAGCACCCAGGTGCAAGCTGTAACGTTCTGCAAACTCACCCCGGATTCTCCGGGGGGGGGGGGGGAGTGCTAGCTGGCCTGAGCGCCCTCGGAGGGCCACATTCTCCTGGATTGCCTAGGCCCTGGTGTCCTGTTGCCACGGGGTGACCTCACTCCGTGACCTCACTCCGGGGGATTTATTTGCACCTTCTGTCCTGTGGTTAACTTGGTGTCAATGTGGCCAAAAAAAAGGCCTATAGTCCAGGGCCAGCGGCCTGGCAATCATTAGCAGGCAATGTTTTATAACTTCTCGCCTCCCCTCCCTCCCCCTTTCTCCCCTCCTCTCCCCTCCCTTCCCTTCCTCCCTTTCTCCACCTCCCTTCCTCCTATCCCCTCCCTTCTTCCCTTCTCCTTTTCTCCCCCTTTCCCCTCTCCCTCTCTTCCCTTCCCTTCTCCTCCCCCTCCCCCTCCCCTCCTTTTTTTTCCCCTCCCCTCCCCTCCCCTCAGTCCCCTTCTCAGTGCCTTCCTCTCTAACCAGCCCA
>PVJA010050978.1:0-12980 GCA_004027025.1 Myocastor coypus | reverse complement strand
TTTTTTTTTTTTTTTTTTTTTTTTGTAACAGGAATGAAACTCAGGATCTTGCACTTGTCAAGCAGGCAATTATGCACTGAGCTACCTTCCTAGCACCTGAGTTATTTCCCAACCCAGACATTTTTTTCAAGTAATGAGTTTCAGGACTGGGGAGATAGATCAGTGGCATAAGCACCTGCCTGGCAAGCACAAGGTACTCAGTTCAATCTCCAGTACCACACACGTGTGCACGCACGCGCGCGCGCACACACACACACACACACGTTCCATATTTACCATCTTATAAAATTCTACTAGTCCAATTTATTTTATTTTATTTTTTATTTATTTATTTTTTAATTAAGATTTTTTAATTTTTTATTTTATTTTATTTTTTTCTTGTTTCAGAGCTTTTATTTTTTTATTTTATATTTTTTAAGATTTAAAAATTTTTTATTTATTTCTTTTTTTTTCTTGCTTCACTCATTTTCATGGCCGGCTCAGCCCACCTCGAGGGCAGGGCTGGCGCAGCATGTGATGCCGGGATCGAACCGCGGTCCCTGAAACCGCCCAAGCTTTCCCAAGCAGGCGCTTTAGACCACTGAGCCATCCCTCCGGGCCCATGTTTATTTATTTTTATGGCGGGCTCAGTCTACCCTGAGGGCAGGGCTGGCACAGCATGTGGTGCAGGGGATCGAACCGTGGTCCCTGCAGCTGCCCAAGCTTTCCTAAGCAGGCACTTTAGACCACTGAGCCATCCTGCCGGGCCCCCCTAATTATTTTAGAATTCACTGGGCTGGTGAGATAGCTCAGTGTCTGCCTAGACAAGCTTAGGCAGGTACAAGGATCACAATTCTATCCCCGGCACCACATGCTATGCCAGCCCCACTGTCAACATGGGCTGAGCCAGCAAAGAAAAAGAAACAAATATAATTCACCTTTAGATGTATATTTTTCCTTATAGTGAGATAATTATTTGAGAATGGGAATAATTTGAGTGCTCAATATTTGGCTGAATGGTGCTGGGGAGAATGCTCTGTGGCACAAGTGCCTGCCTGGCAAGTGCAAGGTTGTGAGTTCAAACCCCATCCCCCCACAAAAAAAAAAAAATCTGGCTGTGAGCTAGGAACTTGTATGTGTTGGATGGAAGTGTGGTAACAACTTGAGACAACTATGTTGATGACCTCTTCTCCTTTTTTTTTTTTTTTTTTCTATTTTAGGTGATGACCTCTTTTTGGAATTAATACTACTTCTTAGGCAGATTTTGGCAGAACTTGATTAGCCATTTCCTGCAATAAGTCCTCTCCAGGATTTGGAAGTATTAACAATAATATCTGGCTAGTGCAAATTATTTTATTTTATTTATTTATTTTTTATTATGGCAGGCTCAGCCTGCCCTGGGGGTGGGGTTGGCACAGCATGTGGTGCTGGGGATGAAACTATGGTCCCTGAAGTTGCCTAAACTTGCCTAAGCAGGCACTTTAGACCGCTGAACCATCTTGCCAGCCCTATTTTATTTTTTTAGTCAGGGTCTCGCTAAGCAGCTCAGCCTGACCTTGTGCTCACTTTTGCAGACCCAAGCTGATCTCGAACTTGCAGCAATCAGTGCTGGGATTACAGGTATGCACCACCACATAGCTTTAATATCTAACTGCTCATAGCTGCTCTTCAAATTTCTGGATACAATTTGTTATGGTGGGATCATGACTGATGCCCCAAATTATGTACTCAGAGGTAAGGTTTCTGGAGGGTAGCTGGATCATGGGGACACTGTTCGGCTCGTTGACCTGGGAGTTCAGCCACTCTGTGCTGTTGAGATGTGGGCTCTGCTCCCATGAGGTGGTCGCTGGGGCTCACCTGGAAGGACACAGCTCCCCAGTGGCTCCTGCCTTTTCTCTCTGCTTCATGGGTGCCATGACGTGAGCTGTCTTCCACCAGACCCTTTCTCCAAAGGAGTTTCTACTTCAGAGGCAGCTGAGCATAAAATGGAATTTCTGAAACTGAGTCCAAATAAGGGTCTCTTCCTTTAAATCGTGGGTGTTGGGTATTTTGTCCCGGAAAGGAAAGTGACTAAGGCAATAATGTTATAACATATTATGACTTAAATTTTTATCTGGCAGCAATCAGAATGTTCAGGTTTCATAACTCAGAGTTGGAGCCCTGTGGTAGCAGGAAGTATTCTCAGCTACAGGAACATCTGGAAGTAAAGTAATTACTCAGCTGATTTTCAATGAAGATGAAAGTCCACTCTGGAGATATAGGTCAGAATTTATGGGGCTCATGACATACTATCCCACTTGTATGGGTATCTGAGAAAACAGCAGAAGCAGGAAATCGTACTCATCTTCCTCCTCCATTGCTCCCTGAAGCCAGTACAAGACCCTCATTGAAGAGGTGCTGTCTCCATGCAGGAAGAAAGGGCTTAATCCCTGTTATCAGAGAATCTGTACAAAGAGACCCTTCCCCCAATTACTGCCATTCAATTGTCCTCCTTGTATCGAATCACATTATTTGCAACTATCTACTTCTTTATCAAACCTAGCATGAAAAATATACAGCTTTCTGCATTTCCCTGGTTCTTTTCTCTTATCTCTTGTGTTACCTTACATAAATTTATGTTTGTTTGTTTGTTTTCTTGTTGATCTCTGCTTTTTTTTCTTTTTGGTGGGACCAGGGTTTGAACTCACAACCTTGCATTTGCTAGTCAGGAACTTGTGCCACGGAGCTATTTTTCCAGCTCCTGATCTCTGCATTTTCTAAAGCAAGTAGTTCAGTAAAGGAAAACTTTTCCTCTCAGCTATCTCAGCTTTTCTGGACTTCCATTTGTTGCTAATCTACTTCAGGCAGAGCCCTCTTATAGAGGCTTCAGCCACGAGCCTACCAAGGGGAAAGGATGTTTTTCCTCCCCTCAGAATACATACCAGCCCAAGGGGTCGGGGAGATAGCTCTGTGGCACAAGTGCCCGCCTGGCAAGTACAAGGTCCTGAGTTTGAACGTTGTTCCCATCAAAAAAAGAATACATACCAGCCTGAAGAAAAGAGTATGCCTGGTCCCTAACAATGTACTCAGATCATCTTCTGAAGGACAAACCCAGGGTCCGGCAGGATGGCTCAGTGGTCTAAAGCGCCTGCTTAAGAAAGCTCAGGCGGCTGCAGGAAACGTGGTTTGATACCCGGCACCACATGCTGTGCTAGCCCTGCCCTCAGGGCAGGCTGAGCCGGTCATAAAAAAATAACAAAAGTTCTGAAACAAGAAAAAAAATGAAGGACAAACCCACTCAGGGCCTTTTGCAATTAATCATGTTTATAGAAGAACTTTTGTTCTAGAAGCTTCTTTACATCTGCTGCCTCTCACCTGAGTTTCCCCAGGGAATAGGTCAAGGTGCTTGTAGTCTTACCTGGCCTTGCCACTTTCTACTAGTTTTCTGTCATTCACACTCCTAGTCTTACCCCCCTCTCTGTATCAGAGAAGATGTGAGATATTACCTCCCTCAGCACGGCACTAACCAATGCTTTGAACACATAGGCTCTCAATATATAGAAATTCTCTGCAAGGATATTTTGGTTGTCAGTAGCTGTTATAATAGACTCTTGAAAGTACCTGTTATAGTCTACTGAAAGTCATGAAAATACACTTTGTTTCCTTTTCTTTTTTTTTTTTTTTTTTGCAGGACCATGGTTCAAACTCATGACCTTGCACTTGCCATGGAGACACTTGTGCAATGGAGCTATCTCCCTAGCCCCCTGTTTCCATTTTGAAGTTTGGGTATTTAAGAAAATCATGCCTTCTCCAGGAAATGTGTAACAGTTTAGTTAGGGCAAACCCTAGCTCCGGGTTTTAGACTTTAAACCACAAGGACTGAGGCCCATCTTTGGCTCTCTGCGTTGCCTCAAGTGAGTAGCTCCATAAAGGGAAGCCCTTCCTCTCCATCGGGTGGGCTCCTGGCATTGACTTCTTTCTGTCTCTTTGTTGGTATTCCATTTCAGGCCCAATGAGTTCTCTTATTGTACCGTCTGTGCCTCACGAACAGCTCTCTTTTTGGGTGACTAGAGATTTTCAAAATCGGGCAGCAGAACCTTGCCCTGCTTCCTACCATTTTGCTTCCATGCGCTCCTAACAGTGTGTGTTTCTAAACAATTTCTTTGCTCTGAAGTGCCAGGAAGGAAAACGTAGGGGGCAGAAAGTGGCATTTAGACTTGTTAAAGTGGAACCACAGCTGGCGGTAGGGTAGGAGTTCCACAGTGTGGGAACCAGGGGGCTGTGGTGGCGGAACCCGCACATCTGGGCAACCTTGGACGCACACCCGTGGGGCCCAGGGCCAGGCCGGCGCCTGCTGCCAAGGTGTTGCACCCGGGCTGGGGTCGCGCCTGCGTGCTGGGGCCGGGGCACAGCCTGCCTCCCCAAACCGCTGGCGCGCGGGGGGCGGTGCGCAGGGCGGGCGAGGCGCGGGTGGCGCGGTCGGGGTGGAGGCGAGGAGTCGTGACGCTGCGGCGCTGCCAGGGCCAGTTCGGCGGACGCGGTGCCTGCCGTCGCAGCAGGATCCCAGGAGCTGACTCCGGGAGGCGGCACCCCGAGAGCAGCGGCGCGGAGGCCGGGTGTCGGGACCCCAGCTCGGGCCGCGGGGTCGGCGAGGGCTAGTCGCGCTAGACGAGGGGCCCGCCGGCGGGGCCGCCGTGCGGGAGGCTGGGGGGCCGGGGCAGGGGCCGGGTGCCCGAGCGGGTGGTGGCCCGGGGCCGGGGTCGGGGCACGGCGGCGGCGGCGCGCGCGGCTCTCCCGGCGACTCGGGGGGCCCGGAGCGAGCCCGGCGGGGCCATGGCCGCGGGAACCATCACCACACTGCCCGCCCTTCCCGAGGGCGGCGGCGGCGGCGGCGGCGGCAGCGGCGCCTTCCCCACCGGCCACTTCAAGGACCCGAAGCGGCTGTACTGCAAAAACGGAGGTTTCTTTCTGCGCATCCACCCCGACGGCCGCGTAGACGGGGTCCGGGAGAAGAGCGACCCCCACGGTGAGTGCAGCCTGCGCCTCCCGCGCGCTTCCCGCTTCCCCAGGGGACCTGCGGTTCCCCCTCGCGGTCCTCGGCGGTTTCGGGTTCACCGCGCGTCCTCCTCCCGGGAGCTGCGGTCTAGGGTTAGAGGTCCCCAGAGCTTTCGGAGCACCCGTTTCCGCGGGTGAGTTGGTTCCTGGGGCTGGAGCTCCAGGGTCTCCCTTGGTGCAGCCCACCTGTGGCGTGGGAGCCGTAGGGCTCTCGAGGTGAGACCAGCCGCCCTCGGCCGAGCCGCGGGGGGCGGAGGGGGGGCTACAGCGGAAGTGCGCGCTCTGTTCAGGATGCTCGCCTTGCCACGGATGTGCCGCGAAGTTCCAGGAGTGAGACCCCCGCGGCTTTCTGCACACTACTCGCGCCCATTTCTATATCTTTATCATTGATGAAAGCTGAAAGCGCCGAAATAAAATAAAAACAAAGAAACAGTTCCCCTGGCTTTGTGTCAGTAATGAAGAGTACAAATACCTTTTTCCACCTGTGTTTACTAGCTTTGGGACGTTGAGTGGCACTTAGCCCCAGAGTACTATTCTTATCCCTAAAGTGACCCTAATATCTGCAGAAGGTTTAGGAATGAAATGAGAATTAACGTTTTTGCTTTCCATTAAAAAAAAAAAAAAAAAAAAAGGCAATCTTTGGTTATAGAAATAGTTGGCCTGACTCAGTTCTCCAGCGCTAGGATTCTGTCAGAATCGCCTCAAGGGTTGTTACAGCTTGCTGGATGGAGTTCTCAGAGTTTCTCGGAGCCTAGACCTGCAGTTGGGACTGAATGATTGCTTTTCTAGTAGGTTCCAGGTGGTGCTGATCTCAGACCCACACTCAGAGAGCCACTGGTCTAAGGAAAAAGTGTAAAGTGGATCGGTTTACTACTCTTGGTGGAATGAGGATGTATTTAGAACCACAGTGTATCTTAATCTGCTCTGTAAATTTGTTTTAAACTTTATGTTCAGTTATTTCTGGGAAAAGAATCTAATACTGCATTTGCCCCAGAAAAGAGCGGCCAGGGGTCCAGAGCTTCATTTTAGGGGGCTATGTATGAAAATGGCCCTCCATTCACTTTGGGAGTGGGCAGAGGAGAAAGTGCTACTATGGAACAGTTGACCTAGGAATGAGAAATACACTTATATTTGCTAGGCCTTTAAAAAAGAAATTACGTTTGCTTTTTAACTGATAGATACAAACAAGATTGCACCTAAAATGGAGTAAAATGGTTTGTTAATTAATTAATTAATTAATTAATTAATTTTGTACTGGGGATTGAACTCAGGACCTTGCAACTTGCCAGGCAGGTACTTAAGCCACTGAGCCATCTCCCCAGTCCATCAGGATGTTTTTATACATGTATGATGCATTATATAATGTCTAAACAAGGAGAATCATCTATTTACTTTCTTATGGTTAACAACTCTAAAATCCTAGCTTATTGAAATGTACATTATAGGGGCTGGGGAGATAGCTCCGAGGCACAAGTGCCTGCTGGGCAAGTGCAAGGTCGTGAGTTTGAACCCTGGTCCCACAAAAAAAAAAAAAGAAAAGAAATGTACATTATAGACTATGACTGTATCACTACTGTATAATATAGTACATTAGAGCTTCTTGTTCCTGTATACGTTAGTATTAGTTGAATCTTTCTCACTACCAAAGTAGGAACTAAGATGCAACTCTTTATGTTTTTTTAAGGCCTATTATAATTTTAAAAATTTTTTGGTCACTTTATGCAATAAAACTGAAAAAGTACTTGTCACTTAATGTAGAGTTAGTGCTCTTTCTCTATTCCAGTAGCTTTGTGCAAAAATCCTTCTGCGTTTGAAGTTTTGTTTTGCAGTTTTCTGCTAGCTTAGCCCAACTAAATAGAGCAAGTTGCATACATATATTCCAATTAGTTATATTCTTTTCTGGTATCACAAACTTGTTTTAAGAAAGCATGGGTAGGTGCCCAGCTGGATGGCTCAGTGGTCTAAAGCACCTGCTTGGGCCAGCCATGAAAATAAATAGATAAATAAATAAATAAATAAATAAACAAACAAAAGTTCTGAAACAAGAAAAAAAATAAAATAAAAAATCTTAAAAAAAAAAAAAAAAAAGAAAGCATGGCTATGACTAATGGGCAGAAGAATTAACTTCCAAATTAGGTTCTTAGGACTTCATCTAATACTCTGAAAATACTCTATTCATTGAGTCATTTTTTATTTTTATTTTTATTTATTTTTAAGTCATTTTTTAATTGAAGCTGCTTGCCTTAGAATAAAACTATGCATTTGCTACTGCATAGGGGATACTTCTCAACTGGGTACTGCATTTTTTATTTTATTTTATTTTATTTTGTGGGACTGGGGTTCAAACTCACGACCTTGCACTTGCCAGGCAGACACTTGTGCCACGGAGTTATCTCCCCAGCCTCTGGGTACTGCATTATTACCCTTTTGAAAACAGCTGTTAACCATTTCTTTCCAACTATGATTGGGTTGCTTATTTTAATCTTCGACTTAGTTGGTTAAATGGAAATGATTTTGTTTCCTATGCTACGTTTGACATTACATGGAGACATTTTTAGCTATCCTAACCTGTGAGTGGCTTCCAGGGCAAAAGGGTAGAGACCAGGGGTGCTTCGAAGCATCCTTCAATGCACAGAGTAGTCTCCCTCCAAATAATGTTCTGACCCCAAAATACCATTAATGCCAATGCTGAGCAGCTTGCAAACTTTTAAGGAGCAAAAGATAACATACTAAAAATGGAATAAGAGTAGAATAACTCATCCAGATTTGTGTAAACTACTAATTTCTTTATTTTGCTGTATTTTTTTGGTTAAATTGTTCTTTAGGAGAGGTTTATTTTTTGTTTTTGGTGCCAAGGACTGAACCCAGGTCTTCCAGCTTGCCAGGCAAGCACTCTACCACTGAGCTAAATCCCCAGCCCGTACTAGTTGTCTAAATCAGGAGGAGACTGATGGGGAAAATATAAGGGGGGGGGGAGAATATGGCACATATTCATAAAATGTCCTCTTAACCACGCGTTCCACCAAGCAAAGCCAGGAAGCGAACATGGAAAGATGCAAGTGGCCACAATTTCCCATTGAATTATAAGCTAGATATCTACACTAATTAGAAGGGTTGAAAAGCTCATGGCCTCATTCCTTAACTATTTGGTCCAACTGATCTGAAAATCTGTTACTGGTGATTTATTCCTTTGGCATAATGCTTTCTGCCTAGATGTCTTCTAAAATGCAAAGAACTGAAAAGCTGAGTTAATTTGTGACATTTAGTGTGAATGAATTGCCAGTGTCATTTCTTCACCCTGAGCTGAATGGAAGAGTAGTTTGCAAAGGGGTACTTTGCTGGGGCCCGGCAGGATGGCTTAGTGGTCTAAAGCACCTGCTTTGGAAAGCCTAGGCGGCTGCAGGGACCTCAGTTCCATCCTGATCCCGGCACCACATGCTGAGCCAGCCCTGCCCTCAGGGCAGGCTGAGCCAGCCATAAAAATAAATAAATAAACAAACAAAGGGGTGCTTTGCAGTCTATGGAATGAATGGTGGGATGCTGAATGGGGGGTGGTCATGGGCAGAAGAGGAGGAAGCTAGAGCAGATGTGGGACAGGGTCTGAAAGGAGATGTATGTTTATTTTTATGACCGGCTCAACCTGTCCTGAGGGCAGCACTGGCGCAGCACGTGATCCGGGATTGAACCGTGGTCCCTGCAGCCACCTGCAGGTGCTTTAGACCACTGAGCCATCCTGCCAGGCCCCTGAAAGGACATGTAGTAAGTGAATCAACACAAGAATTTTACTTCACACCTGAGTATTCCCTTGAGTTTTCACTGGAAGTCCCATTTTCTAGCATGTTTCTTGTGGCCCTAGTCTAATGTGGTTAGCCTGAGAGCCTCCAAAGAAGCAAGATGTTTCAGGAGAAAAGTGGTTGCAGAGAGTCTGCTTTGCTAGCATATACGCTGCCTGCCTGTTGCTGTCTGGTCTCGGCAGGCCTCCTGTACTGTCCAAGAGAATGTGTAGCAGGAAGGATGGGCTCTGAAGCAGGGAGACATGTGGACTTCCAGGAGAGAAAAATTTTCCCCCTATGCAGTATGTACAACATATGGTAGAGTGCAGTAAATAAAATATATGCTGCTTATGTCCACATGAGCATGACATTTATTCCAGATGCTGTTATTTAGGGAAAAAGGCAGGCAGTTAGCAGTGCTGGATCTACCCAACAGGTGGCTGCCTATTTGCCATGCTATTCCAGGCTTGAGATGACTCTGGCTTGGAGAGGCTGAGGGAACCGTTCAGTCTCATGAAGACCCAAGACGGATTGCAGGTTGGCCTGGCTCTTGTGCTGCTTGCCATTGTGACATTCTGTGCATTGTCACTCATACAAAAACATGGGTGTGTGCTATTTAATTTTTTTTAAAGAATTTTTTATTTTATTTATTTTTATTTTTTTTCTTGTTTCAGAACCTTTATTTGTTTATTCGCTCATTTTTATGGCCGGCTCAGCCCACCCCGAGGGCAGGGCTGGTGCAGCATGTGGTGCCGGGGGATTGAACCACGGTCCCTGAAACTACCCAAGCTTTCCCAAGCAGGTGCTTTAGAGCACTGAGCCATCCCGCCGGGCCCCGGTGTGTGCTATTTAAATACAGGCCTTAGGCCTTCCAGCTCACCGGTCTAATTTTATTTATTTATTTTCTTTTTGAGACAAGGTCTCATTATGCTTTCAGGCTGGCCTTGAGCTCACTTTTTGTAGCCCAGGCCGGTCTTGAACTCTCACTAGTCCTCTTGCCTCAGCCTACCAAGTACTGGGACTATAGGTGTGTGCCACCACAGCCTGGCTCACCCCTCTCATTTTAGAAGAGCAAAGTGAACTTCAGAAAAGTAACCAGTTGCTGGGCATAGTGATACATGCCTGGAATCCCAGCTCTAGGAAGACAGCAGAAGGATTGCAAGTTTGATTGCCACGTGGTAAACTTAGTGAGGTCTTTTCTCAAAAGAAGAATTGGGGATGCATTTCTGTGTGAAAGCTCTGCACTCAATCCTTAGTATGGCAGAAAGACAGACAGTGTAGCCAGTTGCCTGTTACTTACTCTTTTGGCTACCTTTCTTGCCACCTGGCCCCTACGCCCTCCTTGGTGTCTTCTACTCAGTCCTAGAACATGGCTTCACTTTGGCTCCTTAGACTTCTAGATACTGAGATAGTGACCCCTCTGAGGAGTTGTACTAGTTAACAGTTGCTTCAATTGCCTCCGGTTGTACTTGGGTAAAGTTGCCTGACGTTCAGGTAATCATTGCCCTTGAGCAAATGGAACTTTTTTTTTAAATAATACTCAATCTCCCTTTTTTAAACACTGTTGGTCATGTCTGGTAGTGGGTCCCACTAATTAGCTTTAATAGGCATGCAATTTATTATTAATTTGTACAATTTATTGCTGTTTGTTTGCAGTAAACAAATGATGTCAGAGTCTAACAACTTATTTAATCCTGGAAATCATGTAATTGGTTTACCAATGAAAGGACAGTCCACTATGAGTCACTGATATTACCACACCTTGGGAGACGTTTAAGATGAATTTGATGCCAAGTGATCTCAACCTAGGAAAGGCAACATCCCTTCATGACGTAGTCTGAGGGTTTCTGTCGTGTTTGTAAAATGGCCATTATGTAATTAATTAGACTTTAACAATGGCATGAGAATCAGGTTCTGTATGTGTTCTCTTTTTGATTTATGACTCCATTGTACATAGATGGCCGTGATTTTATTTTATTTTTAAAAGATTTTATAAATTCATTATATACCCATAATACATATCCTTGCTATTCACATATTTCATTACATTTGTGCTTTGTATGTTTACATTACCTCAGAAACTATTTTTAGCTTTAATAAAACTATTAACAAACACATATTTCTCAAATACTGGTTAAGACCAAGCAGTCATTATGAAAATACAAACTAATATCATAGCTTTTTTTTTTTTTTTTTTTTTTTTGTCTTTTTGAGACAGGGTCTCCCTGTGAAGTTCAGGCTGGCCTTGAGCTCACTTTGTAGCCCAGGCTGGTCTCGAACTCGCACTGATCCTCCTGCCTCAGCCTCCCAAGTGCTGGGATTACAGCCACCACGCCCGGCTTATCATAGCTTTTTAAACTTTCATTTTATGTATTTCCTTTCAACCATGTAATTTCCTGTTCTTCAGAGACACAAATAGATTTTTTATCTTTCTAATCTCAACACTGCTCCTTTCTCAGCTTGGTATAGCAGTCAGTATGCTGCAGGGTTTCAAAACACATGTTCACTCCACCACATCAATTGTAGCAGGGAAATCTGATAATGTTGGTATTCCTCATTTCTAGTTATTTCAACTCCAGGACCACCTTATTAGCTGCTTCCAAGGAATTTATGAGATTCTGCAGCTCTACCTTATTCATTTCAACAGAATACGGCTTCAGCTCACAATTTTCTTTTACATGTAGATGAAGGCTTACAAGTGGCATTTGTAAAATAGCAATCTTTTTTTTTTTTTTTTGTGGGACCAGGGTTCGAACTCACGACCTTGCAGTTGCCCAGCAGGCACTTGTGCCTCGGAGCTATCTCCCCAGCCCCTAAAATAGCAATCTTGTCACTGGAAAGTGCAAGCTTTAGCTGCCAGTCAAAATCCTGCAGCTGTGCAGAGGAAATATTAACTATTTCTTCTAACAGTACTTGCTTAATTTCATCTTTCCTACTTTTCAAGCATTTCATAATAGGTTCTTGATGAGGTGAACTCAACTGATTTAGCTGTTGAAGTGTGTGTGCAGCGCTCAGGTGGAAGCTTCTGCAGCCACCACAGCGGCGTCCCTCTTCTGGCTCGATCCCACTCTTATTTTATTTTCTGGATTTCAGAATTTTTTGTGTATTTTAGGGAAGGGTCTACAGGGTGTTCAGAGTCTCAGTATTAGATCAGACTCGTAGTGACCCACCTGTTTACAGCCTCCCAAGAGCTGGGATTACAGGCGCATGCCACCACATCCAGTCTCAATTGCCTTCTCAGGGTCCCCCAGGGGTGGGGCTGGCATGGCAAGCCCAGGGATCGATCCTCAGGCCCTGCACCTGCTTGCAAACACATTAATCTGCTGAGTTATTTGGCTGGTCCAGCTGGTTATAATTTTAAAGTTTAATTTGCAAATAGCATGTTACAGATGTAATAAACAAAGCAATCATTTGTTATGAGCACAACCTTGACTATCTTCACATTGATTCTGACAAATTGCCATCTGTGATGCTGAAAAGGCACTGCATTATTGAAAGGTTTCACATTATTGGAAATTCCATCTTAAACCACGAGAAGCTCATGTGACAAGATGGTAATGACACGTGTTCCGTAGTCAGCATATTTTTCCAATTCCAGTGCTTGTTGATTTTCCAGTCCCCACTTGGACCTCTCTGTCCTGTAATACACATCTTTAAGAAGGCTGCCCTGGAGTAAGAATCTGTGACCGTGAAATAGAGCAAGGCAAGTGAGGGAGCACTTTCTTCCCGACACAAATCTTACCTTCATTAGCGTTTTCTGTCCAAAGATGTATGCTATGTTCTGTTTTCAAGCTTGTCACTTTCTGCACAACACGATCAGCATCTAGTCTTGTATTTCTTTTATTGTCAGTGCTCATAAATAGTTAATGTTTGGGGGCTGATGAGATGGCTCAGTGGTCTAAAGCGTCTTCTTAAATAAGCTTAGGCAACCACAAGGACCGAGGTTCAATCCCCAGCACCACATGCTGCGCCAGTGCCTCCCCCGGAGCAGGCTGAGCCAGGCATAACATAAAAAATAACATAATTAAAAAAAAAAAAATAGAGCCGGGCGTGGTGGCGCATGCCTGTAATCCCAGCACTCGGGAGGCTGAGACAGGAGGATCAGTATGAGTTTGAGATCAGCCTGGGCTACCAAAGTGAGCTCAAGGGCAGCCTGAACTGCATAGCGAGACCCTGTCTCAAAAAGACAAAAAA
>PVJA010050977.1:0-13039 GCA_004027025.1 Myocastor coypus | reverse complement strand
GTCTAAAGTTTTCTCAATTTGGGTTTGATTATTATTTTTTTTTCCTACTTAGAGGGTCAAGTTTTGTGTCTTTGGCAGAAATAATTGCATAATTGATGTTGTATCTTAGTGCCTCCTATCAAAAGCTACATGGCATCAAGTAGTGCCATTTATGATTTGCTTACATGAGTAAAGCAGAATTTGATGGGTTTTTCCTAAGCCCTTGTTCTTCTCAGATTTATGCTAGACATTGTGTTATCTTTCTCCAGAGATTTCCTTTCACTTTTGGCAGATAGATGTACTAGGGGCAGATCACATTTTTGTTTCCAGTGATAGAAATGATTTATAGATGGGCTTTAATCTTTCAAGAACTACTCTCAAAGCACCTGCTTAGGCAGAGCTCATTGGCCAGCATTCATCCCCAGTGTGCCATACCGGCCCCGCCCCCAGGGCATGGTGAGATGGGGATTGAGACTTGGCGTGGTGGCACACGCCTGTAATCCCAGTGCTTGGGAAGCTGAAAACAGAATCACTATGAGTCTGATCTACACAGTGAGACCCTGTGGACCCTGTAATATATATATATATATATATATATATATATATATATATATATATATATATATATATCTTTTGGAGACAGGGTCTCACTAAGCAGTTGAGGCTGGCCTTGAGCTCACTTTTGTATCCCAGGCTGGTCTTGAACTTGCACCAATCCTCCTGCCTCAGCCTCCCGAGTGCTGGGATTACAGGAGTGAGCCACCACGCCCAGACCTGTACTAAATATATTAAAAGAAAAGAACTAGTCTATTTTTGGTTCATATTTTTTCTAAAAGTTTGGTATTTATGGGTCCCAACCAAAGACTTAGGGTGCTTACAGGGCCTGTTCTCTTCTGGATCTACCTCTATCCAGAAACTTCTATCTAAAAGCCTCAATTTTATTTCTCAAACTTTTGAGGTGACCAAAAGCTCTGTTCACCTTCTTAACCCATCACTGCATTTTATTTTTGAATTGATAATTCCAGCAAGGGGCAAAATGACCTGAAGACTTCAGGTTATTTCCTTGAGTTTTACATTTTGTTCATATTTTAGACCTGAAGATATTACCTTTTAAACTGCTGATACCTTCTAACCAAAGTTTGCTATGTTTTCTCACCAGGTTGTCTAATTGCTCTCAGTAGGAGTGTAGGGGGCTGGTGAGAAGGTTCAGGGGTCTAAAGTGCCTGCTTAGGAAAGCTTAGGCAACCACAGGGATTGCAGTTTGATCCCAGGCACCACATGCTGCGCCAGCTCCACCTCCAGGGCAGGCTGAGCCAGCAATAAAAAAAAAAAAAAAAAAAAAAAAAAAGTAGGGGTGTTGGTTGAAAATCAATTCAGTTGTGCTAAAAGTAGAGCTTTTATAACCCTTTAAAAATGATTAGCCAGGCATGGTGGTGTATACCTATAATCTCAACACTCCAGAGACTGGGCAGTGAATTCATGGCCAACGTGGGCTACATAGTGAATTCATAGCCAGCCTGAATTAGCAAATGAGACCCTGTCTCAAGAAAAAAAAATTGATCTCACCTTGATTCCTCATACAGAGTAAGTAGGCTACATGAGAAATCAAGGGTGAGCTCATAAAAGCAATTAGAATAGTAATAGTACATACAAAGCCAATGGAGAACAGGCATAAATATGTGTGAATGAAAGAAAACAATTTAAAATTCAAATGAATACTTTCTCAGGGTAACATGCTCATTTTATTTGATTATGTTATTTACTTGGTAAATACATACAAATCAAACATTTTATCTGTATGCTAGAATCACATTTAATAAGTATGGGCTGTTCCTTCTTTGTCTTATTTTTATTAGTGCATGCTTACCTGTTTGTGATATATGGTGAATCAAATTCATCATAGGTGAATGGGACATATACCTACCACATCTCACTCCTTTTCATTTTTCATCTGTCATAGACACGTTTCTTGTTTCTGAGACAGAACACCTGATACTCAAAGTGAAATGAGGAAATGTTTATTGTGTAGGGAGCGGCTGGCTACAGCTGGAAATGTGCTACAATGTGTGTGGGAGAAATGGGGCTGCTCCAAGAACAAAGAGCACCCCAAGCAAGCCTGGGTTCAAGCGGTTTCAGTCTGAAGAAACACCAAGACTGAGAAAAGCTAAGCCATCAGTTGTGGCTAGGCAAGGCAGTGTCATGAGACATGAGCTTTGTCATATGTATAAATAAATGCTCTGACGGTGGTTGAACAGTTTCCTTTCTTCCCATCAGGAGAGAGAGGGCTCCACCTGACCTCCACTTTTGTCTCCACCTTTATTTTTCCCATCGTCTCACCCTGGGAACATCGAAAGCTGCGTGGGAAGTAGCATTTTGTGGTGCATAGTTTGTAGAGGTTTCAGTCTATGATTGGCTGACTGAGACGGGATGGTACCGCTGAAGGGCATCACAGAGAAGAAATAATTCATGGCAGGCAGAGGGCAGCAGAGAGGCAAAATGGTGAAGCAGTAGCAGCAGCTGCGGCAGCAGCAAGCAGGAGCAGCAACCCTCTTCCTCATGTTCTATCCAGGACATAGCTATCTCCCTGGCCCCTAAAAATCCTTAGATTTTAAACTTCTTTGTTTTTTTTGGGGGGGGGGTCTTTTTTTAGACAGGATCTTGCTATGTGGTTCAGGTTGACCTTAAGCTCAATTTTGTAGCCCAAGCTGGTCTCGAACTTGCACCAATCTTCCTGCCTCAGCCTCCCAAGTGCTGGGATTATAGGTATGCACCACCATGCCTGGCTTATCCATTCATTTATTGATAGATAACAAAGACAGCTATTGTGAGCTGTACTACTACAAACATAGGTGTGCATGAATTACTGTAATAGGATGCTTTTAATTCTTTTGGGAAGATCCCTAGAAGAGGTAAAGCTGAGTCAAATGAAATTCCTATATTTGCTGTTTTTGAGGAATCTTGATATTGATTTGCATAATAGTTGTACTAGTTTACCTTCCCATCAACAGTGTAGAGGAGTTCCTTTTCCCCCCACAACTTTACTAGCATTTCTTGTTTTTTGAGTTCTAAATTATAACCATTCTTTCTAGTATAAGATGGAATCTCAATTTTCTTAAAAAAATTATTTATTTATTTGATACAGGGTCTCACTCTGAAGTTCAAACTTGTTGGGATCCTCCTGCCTCAGCCTCCCCCAGTGCTGTGATTATAGGTGTGCACCACCATGCTTTGTTTCAGGACTGGCATGGTGCACCTGGTGCTTGCAGCTGCTATGGCAGATGGTACCAGGGATCAAATTTGGGTCCTTACTCTTGCCAGGCAGGTGCTTAGACCACTGAGCTACCTCTCCAGCCCCTGAAGGTTGTTTTGATTTGCATTTCTATATTGGCCAAAGATGCTGATCAGTTTTTTATGTACTTATTGGCCATTTGTACCTCTTCATCTGAGAAATGTCTATTCATTTCAGTTGTTAATTTTTTATTTGGGTCTTTTGTTTTGGGGAGGTTTAATTTTTTGAGTTCTTTATATGTTCTAAATATTAGCCCTTTGTCTGAGGATTAGCTCACCAGAATTTTTCCCATTCTGTATGTTGTCTCCTCATTCTTTTTTTTTTTTTTTTGCTGTGCCAGGGACTGAACCCGGCAAGCACTTATTCCAGTAGACTATCTCCCCAGCTTCTGAGGTGTTCTTTTACTTTTTTCAAAAGCACAAAATTCATAATAACTCTTTTATTCTATGACAGTATTTTCTAGAATGTTAGTAGCATTAAATTAACTGAAAGACCAGTAAGAAGAAAACATTAAAATATTTTTGTGTGCTCTTCTGGAGCTACAGCATCTCCATATCATAAAATGTGTAAGTTTAATGTACCCACACTGCAAACTGACACCATAGATTTTCAAAGCAAATCCTGATTTAAAGTAGTGTGTCATGTCATGTGACCAGTCATGGAGAATGTGGTCAGGGGATGTATGTATTCCTTTTAACAGTCTCCTTTTTTTCTTCTTTTTCTTTTTGGTGGTACTAGGGGTTGAACTCAGGACCCTGCACTTGCCAGGCAAACACTTATTTCACTGAGCTTTCTCCCTGGCCCCTAAAAATATTCCTTTATCTCTTATAGCTCACTGTAGTCAATAATACTTGCATTAACAACTAAGAATAAGAAAAAAAAAAGCTGAGAATCACAAAATGAGACTTCTTTAGAGTCCTACAGCATTTTATTTACTGATCCCACATTTTTTTTTTTTTTTGGATGATAGATTTAGAATGTTCAAATTTCAAATATGAAAGCACACAAAAATATCATGTTTTTTTTTTTTTTTTTTTTTTTCTTCATACAATTTGGTTTTGGTTTCAGTTAAGAATGCTAGACAATCCACCAGCTTTACAAAGTCTGTTGACTGTTGTCATTCATTACAAGAAATAGTAAGAACCTACACTTTTGGTATACAGTATGGATATATATGTGTGTGAGAGGGTGGGTGGGGGTTCACTTACAAAATCAGTTTTTTATTTTTATTTATATTTTATTTTTTTTCTTGTTTCAGAACTTTTGTTAGTTTGTGTATTTATTTATTTTTATGGCCGGCTCAGCCTGCCCTGAGGGCAGGGCTGGCACAGTACGTGGTGCCGGGGATCAAACTGCGGTCCCTGCAGCCACCTAAGCTTTCCTAAGCAGGCGCTTTAGACCACTGAACCATCCTGCCAGACCCTACAGAATCATTTTAAAATGAAGTCATACATTAGATTGTCTTGGTAAGTCAGTAAATAGATTCTTCTTCAGCAAAGCTTTATCCCAGAGGGGCTCGGTCCTTCTTGGCAGCTGCCTTCCTCATGGCAACCAGCACGTTGCTCAGCTCCTCGCACTTCCTCTTGGCAGGGATGTGCGTCCCTACCCTTTTCGTGATGAACTCGGGGGTGCCTTTGTCCTTGGAGACCTTGAGCAGCTCCATGGCGGGCCGCGCGTAGGGGGCAAAGCCGCACACCTCCCGGATCATGTCCTGCACGACGTTGCTGTGTTTGGTGAGGCGTAGGAGGTGGTGGCTGTGCCTCGATTGGCTCACATTCTTAGTCACCTTGTGGCCCTTGTTGAGGTCCATGGCTATGGAATAGCGGAGGGCCATGGCCACTGTTCTTCCGTGGTTGTTGTGGTGGAAAAGTGAAATAGATTCTGTTATTTTTGAACCTATAGAGTTTCAAATACTTATCAGAAGATTATTAGATGATTTCAGAAGCGTTGGCTCCCAAGGTGACACTGTAGCCACAGCGTGCTGACAGATCCACGTTCCCTTGGTTTCTGTGTGTACTGGGCCCTCACATTCTGAGTCCCAGCTCTGTGTTTTCTGCAGTAGAAGAGGTAGCTCACCCTCCTCCCTGTTCTTCTGTTAACTGTGTTGTATAGATGACACTGGGTTTAATTAAATAAGCTGTCTGTGGCTTCTTGCCCAGAATCTCAGTGGTCCCGAGACAGCTTGAGGTGGAGTTGCTTCCAGGGTCACCTGGCTGACCGGACCTGGTCGGAGCCTCCTGGGTCTGTGGAAGTTCACATGTGGGGTTGAGTGTTCAGTTCCCAGGGAGCATCCAGTGTGGTTTGAAGCAAGAAGCAGATTATTTTAGCGAGTGGTTAACACTGTTTCTTAACATTAGTTCTGCAGCAGTAAACTAATGGAACTGGCCAAGGAACTCCAGTTCTACCTCCTGGACTCTGGGAGCGAGTAGGGTCTGTGGGTCATGCAGTCAACATCCACAATATTTTAAACACCATGAGGAGAGGAGTGCGCTTCTAGCTAGGCATGGTGGCACCTGTATGTGACTTTAGTTCTCTAGAAGGCTGAGGCAGGAGGATCATACATTTGAGACCAGCTTAGATGATTTAGTGACTAATTGAGACTTTGTCTAAAAGGAATAAAAACTATTTTAAAATGGCCAGGGATGTGACAGACCTCAGTTCAATCCCCACAACTGGGGGTGGAGCAAAGGAATGAGCTTCTACATGTACTTACAGACCATGCATGGCACTGTGTTGCAAAGACTTTATCTTCCTGTGTGTAGTTATGTAGTTATGAACAATATAAACTTTACAAAAATGCTTTCCATCCTTTGAGATTGCTATCAAATTAAAATTTTGTATAAGTGTTAATTACATTCTTGGTGTTGAGTATTGGTTAAATGCTCCCCTGTGTCAGACTTTGTTGGGCACTCTGGACATATCCTGATGTCTGACCTTAGGCAGCAGTGGTCTAAACTCTATACAGAGGGGATCTTATTTGCCTTGTTCATTTGTGTATCTCTAAAGCCTCAGAGACTAATAAATAGGATGGAATGAGTTAGAAAATGAATTTATTAGTATCTGTGACAAATTCTAAATAGATCAGAGGCACAAACAATTTTTTTTATCTGAAAGAATTCCCAAATTATATATATATATACATTTATATATACATATATATATATATACATATATATATATATATATATATTTTTTTTTTTTTTACAATGATTTATGTCTTCTCTTTTTGGACAATGATTTATTTATTTATTTATATTTCTTGTTTCAGAACCTTTGTTTATTCACTCACTTTTATGGCCGGCTCAGCCCGCCCCAAGGGCAGGGCTGGCGCAGCATGTGGTACCAGGGATAGAACCGTGGTCCCTGATGCTGCCCAAGCTTTTCCCAAGCAGGCGCTTTAGACCACTGAGCTATCCCACCGGGCCCTGGACAATGATTTGAAGTGATACATATATATATATATATATATATATGCATTTTTTTTTTTGACTTGGAAGCTTTTAAGAAGATAGAAATTTTATCTTTAAGAGAGCCAGCCAGAGAGCTCAGTAGACTAAAGCTGCCTGCTTTGGCAGAGCACAGTGGTTGGAATTCAATCCTCAGTGTGCAGTGCTGGCTGCATCCCTGGGGTGTGCTGAGACTGCAATTGAGACTGGGCATGGAGGCTGGGGAGATAGCTCAGTGGGATAAGTGCTTGCCTGGTGTGAACAAGGTCCTGAGTTCAATCCTTGGTACCGGAAAAAAAAAAAAAAATGAGAGACTGGGCATGGTGGCACTTGCCGATAATCTGAGTACTTTGGGAGGCTGAACACAGGAGAATCACTATGAGTCCAATCTACATAGTGAGACCCTGTCCTAAATACATTGAAAAAAAGAAATTTCATCTTTAAAGTACTGTATTGTGCATTCAGTATGTCTCAGTATTTGTGAAATTATTAAAAAAGAGCATGATATGCTGTATAATGATTGCTATATTGTGTCAATGTGAGTTTTTTTTTTTTTTTTCTTGTCTCAGAACTTTTGTTTGTTTGTTTATTTTATTCTTATGGCCGGCTCAGCCTGCCCTGAGGGCAGGGCTGGCGCAGCATGTGGTGCTGGGGATCAAACTGCGGTCCCTGCAGCTGCCCAAGCTTTCCTAAGCAGGCGCTTTAGACCACTGAGCCATCCTGCCGGGCCCCAATGTGAGAAGTTTAGATGCTTAACTAAGTGACTCAGCAGTCATAGTCACACAAAGAGTCATGCCAGAAAAAGTATAGGAAATCTGTCCACACACTAAAGACCAAAGATCCAGCTGAGGGCCTGGATCCCATGGCAATGACCTGCATGAATCCAGCTGAAGACACAGAGCACATAGCAATGCTTCCCACAAGTCCTTGTCTCATGCAGCCCTGCTTCACTGATCTGTGCTGGGAAGATTCAAAGGTCAGTGGTGGAAGCTATAAAGTCTGTGCCAGCGGGACAAAGGACCTGTGCCAGCAGGCTGAGGGATCTGCACTGCAGCCAGGAAATGGTACTCAAAGTAAGAACCAGAGCTCCCCTGAAAAGTACCACAGCATGCTCAGAGACAGTGAGGTCCTGGGTTCCTCCGATGATAAGAACAGGCACGCTCCCATCAGGAAGGCCAATGCAGGCTTCTCCAGGAGACTGAGCAGCACAGTCTTCCTCTCTGGAGCCCTAGGAAGTAATGCTCAAAGTGAAGAACAGAGCTTTGCCAAAGTGAGCCATAGCCCTGCTCAGTGACAACAAGGTCCTGAGCATCTTTGACAATGAGAACAGCTGAGTTCATCAGGAAAGCCAGGATGACAAACTTCTCCAAAAGAACCAATAGCTTCCAATAGCTCCCTACAGCTGCTAAGTGTCTTTGTCTCTAGCCTGCCTCTTCTGCTGCCAGCAGCAACCCTCAGGTGGGCCTCCATATGCAGCACCAGGCTGTTTCAGTTTATCTGAAACAAGTGGACCACCAGTTGTCAACCCACCACAGTGTTCATCAAAAAAGTATTACTTGAAAACTAAGTAGTAGGACTAAAACAAATGGTGAATATTTATTCACCACATGTTTAAATACAAAAATTATAGTAAAAGATATATTGCTGTTAGTCCCCTTCAAAATTTTGTTCCTTGCTCTGAGCATGCTTATCCTACCATTGTTGCCACTGTCTGAAGCAGTTCTGTAAGTCCTCTTCTGTGTGCGTCTTTAGTTGAGCTGCTGTGACTGCCTTAATGCCCTGGACTGATCCAGGGTATTTACCTTTCATTTGGACTTTGAGGATGATCCAGACATCACATGGGGCCTGGTCTGTTCAATAAAGGGAATGCAGATACAACAGATTAGTTTTATCTGACAGAAATTTCTAAATGTTTTGAATTGATTTAAGGCATTGAAGCAGCCACAAAAGGTCACTCATGATGTAAGACTTTCAGAACTGCTTCAGAAGGTGGCAAAAACAATAGCACAAACATGTTTGGTGATGGAATATTGTGAGGGGGATTAATGGCACCATATTTCTTACTGTAATAAACTACATTTTTATTTCAACCTCGACTGTATGGTTAGATCACACCGCATACTTTTAGGAGCTGGAGGTTTGGCTCAGTGGTGGTGTGCTTAGTATGTGCATGGTCACAGGCTCAGCCTCCTGGACCCCCTCACTGTCTTTAGGTCTCTGTCGCAACTGTCATAGTAGGGATGAAGGAGTTTGCTCGGAAAGGGAGGCATGACTACTGATTTCAAGGGGATACCAAGTTCAGGGCAACAACCTTACCTATTTATTCACTGTTGCTGTTCTCACTCATAATGAGTCGTGGTACACAGTACAGAGTTAATGTTTGTCAAAGAACTAAAACAAATTCTAAAAGTCACACTATTTTCTTCATTGGTACAGATGCTGGCTCTGAGTTTTTTCTTCATATGTGTGGCAGATTTCTCACGAAGCTTTTCACTAGCAAATTATTATCTGTCTGACAGGCATATCTTTTTTTTTTTTTTTTTGCTGGACCAAGGTTCGAACTCATGGCCTTGTACTAGCCAGGCAGGCCCCTGTGCCCCAGAACTATCTCACCAGCCCCAGGGATATCTTTTTTTTTAAAATTAGATGTCACACTTTTGTGTTGATATTCTTTCATTTTGTAAAGAAAATATGGTGCTTTATGTTTTTGTAGCAAATGAAAATGATATGCTTACAAAGGGGTTTTAGTGAATAATCTATAGCTTGAGTAGATAGGCCAACCACAAAGTAGAAATCTTCACATATTCATTGATCTCTTTTCCCCACTAAAAAACAAAGAAATGAATCAAAATGTGTGGTGAACGTACTTGATACAAGGGCTGAAGAATGGCGTTGGGTGAAGTCAGTCTTCTTTGAGGAGGCACGGGCAACACTTGAGAATTTCACTTAACATAGGCAATTGTCTCACTGAAGAAACTGAAAACACTGATTCAGTAACGGACTTCCCATAAGTCCTGCACTTCAGAAACCGAAATATCCATCTGAGGGGGCTTAATGGGAGGGTGTGGGGATTACTCCAACAGAGGGAAACAAATGCTACTCTAGCAAATCATCTATATGAATATTATTAAGATCATGACCAATAGTTTATAATGAGCATTATTGAAGCAGTTTTTTTATTTGTTTATTTTTTTCAGACAGAGCCTTACTGTGTAGTTCAGGTTGGCAAACATACTATGTTTCCCAGGCTGGCCTCAAACTCATGGCAATCTTCCTGTCTCAGCTTCCCCATGGCAGTTGGAGTGACTTTAACACTAACCTATAGATCTACTGAGGCTAATTTATGTTTATAATAGTTATGCCATTTAACATTTTTCATGTATCTGGCATTTTGTTAGGAAGAATTTAGGGGCACTGCATAAGATGTAAAAAAATTGGAGAAGCAACCAATTTGTGTACTGATGAGTTCTTAATGTAGTTTGCTTACCTGTCACTGATTTCAAGAAGTAAACAATAGTGAAAATACTGCCTTTCAGAGTAGTCAAAATAATGGAATAAACTTCAGGGAGGCCCTCATTTAACAGACAAAGAAGATGAGTGCAAGAACCTTAGTATTTTACCATTATGCAGCCAACTGGTGTGATTGGGAAGTAGCCCAGTGCCCCTAGATGGGGTTTATATGATTCATTTATTTCACAGAATCCAGGATCTGGACATACTGTGAGGCTCACCTGGAACTTTGGATCCTCTTTCCTCAGCCTCTTGAGTAGATGAGATTATAGGACTGCACCACTATGCCTGGCTTCAGCAGACGCTTACTGGGGACCTACTATGAGACTGTGAACTTAGGATGCTACCGTGAGCCACCATCTGCAAGGGGGTTATGCGCAGTGTTTAAAAAATCTTGGGCACTGTTTGAACTGTAAAGGAAAAACATAGCAAGAATCTGTACAAATGTGAGAAAGTAAAGCAAATACCAACATCCCAGGGCTCTGTGCATGGAATTCTGGAGGGACTTGACAGCAGTCTTGTCAATTCTTCATACTTGTACTGCAGAGCTTGGTTTCTTTTCTCCTCAAATAAACCATGAAATTCAGGAATTTTGATCATTTATTCATCCTACTTTATTTTTTTTTTAGAATTTTTTATTTTATTTTATTTTTATTGTTTCAGAACTTTGTTTGTTTATTTATTTATTTGTATGGCCAGCTCAGCCTGCCCTGAGGGCAGGGCTGGCATAGCATGTGGTGCCAGGGATAGAACCGTGGTCCCTGCAGCCGTTTTAGATCACTGAGCCATCCTGCCAGGCCCCTCATCCTACTTTATTGGTCTCATAAAAATGCCCCATGTATGGAGTTTTCTTTAGCTGACATACACTTAATGGCTTTGAAACAACATAAACCTATTGTCCTTCTGTGTCAGCGGTCAGAAGTCGCAAGTCAGTCTGCTTGGCTCAGCTTTAGGTGTTGGCAGCACTGTGCTGCCCGTGGAGGTTCAAGGGAGACTCTGCTCCTGTGGACGACAATGGGATGGCTCTCCTTGAAAGAAGAGAGTTTGTCTCTGTGTTGGCTAAACCTGGCTCTGTTTCCACGTACGGATATGTGCAGGCCTGGAAAAGTTTGTCTTTCTGCCTTCGGTTGGCTTGTAACAAGGCAAATGGGTCTAGCGGAGGTGCTGATGTGTAGTCTCTAAAGCAGTGGGACCAGGCAGTGATGCTCTGCTGGCTGACAATGAGCCTCGAGAAAAGAGGCTATGACTTCTCAGGGCATGCAAATTACACAACACAACTGAAGCATGGAGCCCAAAACCCTAGACAGGGCCCCATCTGTGATATGCAGCTCTCCGCATCTCTGCCTCTGCTTTGCAGAGCTGATTTCAGGCCTCCTACCTAGCCCAGTTCGCTGCCCTCAAGTACTTCCCACCGCTTTCACAGTCACTCATTCTCGAGCTACTGTTCTCTTCATGAATTAATAGAATAGCCTGGGTCAAGACCTTTGTTCTGATTAGTTATCGTTCTGGCTGGACTTAGCACCCCTTCGGCTCCCTATGACTAAGATCAGCCTTTGCGTCTTTGTGTTCACTGCACGTTGCCCTGGAAGTGGTAGACTGGAATTCTCTTAGTAGAATTCCAATTAGTTTTCCAGTGGATTATGAATGTGGACTTTTCTAAACCACAACGAAGTCCAGAAGGGCTTTCAACATGCTTCCTGGCTTTTCCCAGTGACTGGAGGTCACTTGTACTCCTTGGCTCATGGCCCTGAAGTCTAATATCCTGTGTCCGTTGTCACATTGCCTTTTCCGTTCCCGTATTTAAAGAACTTTTGGAGCAAGGAGACCAACTTTTTTTCAAGTGGGAAGGGATTCAAGAGAATTAGGGGAGAGAAGGGGCGGAGAGGAAGATGAAATAAGTAGAATAAATAAATGCCACGTACAGGAACCCAGTAACTTCAACGAAGGGAAACACTGTATGTCCTTGTGATGGTTTGAGTGGATTTGTCACACAAAGCCTCATGCAGTCACTGAAGTGCAGTTCTACAGTTTATGACTAATTCATGATCCCAGGCTAGGATTATGGGTCTGAGTACTGTGGGGATTATGGGTATCAGTGCTACACCCAGCCTTGGGCAGATAGCCTGCATGCAATATAAGGGAGACAGATGCTTTCTGTAGCCATTGTTGCTGCTACTCCTCCAGGGGTGGGCTGGCCCGACATGTGGAGCCGGGGATAGAGGCCTTATCCCTGCATCTGCCAAAGCCGGTGCTTCAGCTGGCTAAGCCTGGCCGGCCCTTTCCATCAAAATTCTTAACTTCTCCACTATGGAAGTCCTTTTTGCTATGAGAAATAATAGAGATTCTGGGAATCAGAAAATGGACATCTTTTGGGGGCCAATATTTAGTTTACATATCAGACATGTCTTTTTTGGGTGTATTTGTGGCAGACCAAGTAAATGGACAACTGTGCCCTGAAATGTAAGCATTGTGCAATAAATCACAAAACCACTACTGATACATTTATTTATTTATTTATATTTATTTATTTTTTTGTGAGACGGGGGTTCAAACTCACAGCCTTGTACTTGCTGGGCAGTCACTTGTGCCATGGAGCTCTCTCTCCAGCCCAATAAATACTTTCAGAAACCAGTCAACTTTCAATACTTATTTAAGAGACTGTATATAGTAGAATATAATATATACATTCTACTATGATTGAGTATTATTTTGGGCTAAAAAATGTGAAACATGGTTTTCTTATGTGAATTTTATATCTAGCTTCTACATAAACATTGGTCTTATATGTTTAATGTTAAATTTATGACAGATTGTC
>PVJA010050976.1:0-13048 GCA_004027025.1 Myocastor coypus | reverse complement strand
CCATGGTGCTGGGGACAAGCTAGAGCCGCACACAAGGCGCTGCGAAGCCAGAAAGCACTGGAGGCCCAGGAGCAGTACATCCCCATACACCCCAGTGCTGGTCCTTCCTAGCTCCATGTGGATACCACCCCCTTTGCATATCCTCAGGGTTCTGTAATGCTGCCATCATCTTCCAGACCGGAACCCAGCTATAGCCGCTATTCACCCGCAGCCCCAGCTTCCAGGTGGGTGTGCAAGGATGCAGGGAAAGCAGCTGAGGCCCAAAGCCCATCTTCTGGAGGACCCCATCTCTTCCTCTCTCCTACCATGCACAAGGGAACCCCGATCCCTCATCCTCTCCAGTAATACACAGGCTTTCTCTGAGCCTTGATGCACAGAGCACGCTGTATCACCTCTCCATGGTGTAACTCGGCCAAAGCTTCAGTTGGAACAAATGGTTCCATAATGGTGTGATGTCAGGTGTCAGCAAGCGAGGCCAGAAAGGAAGAAATAGGGAGAGACCAAGGTGTGCCACTGAAACTGTACATGGCTTCAGGCATGCACAGGTCACGCCCTGGCTGCACAAAAGAGCAAAAGAGGAGAAATTTGAGCTTCACAGCTCCTGGGCCCTGTAGCATGGCTACACCAGCCTTGGTCAGGAGAAAGCCGCCCGGTGCCTGAGTGGTGAGCATAGTTGGTTTGCAGCACTTCCATGGACGCTGACATTGCAATTGCCCATCTTGCTTGCATTCCCTGGGGCCATTTGGGCTTGGGGACACATGCGTGTGGTGCCAGCACTCTAGCAGGAGGGCCCCCAGTTCAAGGCTGTGAGACTTCATGTCAAAAACGACATATTTTTCCATAAATGAGTAATGAAAATTTTCAAAGGGTGGTGGGTATGTAGCTCAATGCAAAGGCCCTGTGTTGAATTCCCACAAAAACTCAAACCACTTGTCCAGCCACAGGCGGCAGGCCAAATTTAGATCGTGACTTACAGGAAACTATCTCTGGCTCAGGCTGCAGAAAGTTTTTTTGAAGCCCACACTATCCTTTTCCAGGGGCCTTGCGTCCACGTGCCCCAGCCTCTACCCCATTTGCCATGGAAAGCGGACCCCCTGGAGTTCCAGGCTGACCACCTGAATGGGTGGCTGGGGGGATCAGGACCAACCCTGGCTGAGCTCCGCAATCACAGCAGCCCCAGCGCCCACTCAGTGCTCAGCTCCCAGCTCAAAGTGCAACCTGAAGTCACACAGCCCTGGCCTCAGTTTCCCCACTTGTACAAACACAGGCGAAATTCCAGGGCCAGCTCTAGAGGAACCAAAGAAAGCACCTTCATCATTGCCTTGAGGACCACAGAGTCAGAGGACTCTGCCTGCCTCTGTCTGTTTCTCTGCATGTGTGCATTCTTATCTATCTCTCCCATTGAGGCTCAGCCCCACGCCTCTGCCCATGCCATGGCAGATGCCACTCTAGGGATCTAACCTGGCACAGCACATGACAAAAGTAGTCCCCTCTGAGGTAAGGAACAGGGAGGGTCACTGGCAGGACGGGTCACTGAGGGCCTGTGTTACTCTTCTCTCATTGCTGAGACAAACACCCGACACTCAAAATGAGGGAAGCAAAGGTTCGTTTAGGTCACAGTTACTGGAGGTTTCAGTTCATATTCAGTTGGCTCCAAAGCTGACTGGCACATGGCAGAGGGCAACCTCCCATGGCGGCGGGCAGATAGCCAGAGCTCTGGGGAGAGCTAGCAGCTGCTCAAGCAGCTAACTTCTCTTCCTACCTTACATTAAAATGCAGATCACCTGCCCCAGGGGAGGGGCAGCACCCATTTCCACAATAATCAATTACAAATTCCAGAAGCCACCCCATGACAGCGTGAGGCTTTGGGGGGGGACACCTACACACAAACCCTAACAGGGTCTCCTCCCTTGGTCCACCCGCAGTGGTTCCTGCAGTGGCTCCTGCTGCATTTTCCTGGGCCTCTGCCTCCTGCACCTGCCCACCAGCCCCGCCCAGCCATTACCGCCCGGTGTTTCCTTTCATGCCCCCCTTGCCCGGTGATCAGGCAGACTAAGGGTTTCAGTTTCTGTGCTGATGCAGTGCTCTGGAACACAATAACTGGAGGGGCCTGCAGTGGGGTCAACAGGACAGCTGGGCAGGAGACAGTCCCCTCTGGGGGTTGAGTGGGGGTCACCTAGTGTGCACCCTCAGGAGCTCCTTCCTGACCTTAACCAAGCACCTGAGCCAAGTCCCCGAGGCTCCCAGCAACATTCCTAAGGAGTGGTAAATATCCAACACCCACCTGAACGTGTTTAGCTTTGTTGAAAAACCCTAGCTAGACGTGGCATTCTCAGGATAGCAAGCAAAGCCCTCTGCCTGGAAAAGTCACACCCAGGGCACCACAAGATGGGCTTCTGGTCTTTTCCAATTAAGTTTTGCTCACAGCAACGCATGGCAGGGGCATGTCACAGTCCCCTTGTGTCCTCTCCATGCAGCAAGGGAGGCACCTAGGTCTGCTTTGACAGGGATGACGGAGGGCGACTTGAGGTAGCACACTTCCACAGCTCAGACACCTAAACAGGTGTCTCCCATGTGTCCTTTGCCACCGGGGAAGGGTGCACCTGATGCCTTTCCCCACCTCTGCACCTGGGGCATGAACTCTAGGCTCTAACTAAGCTCCATGCTCACCCAGCCTGTGGTCATTTGCATTTACATAGGGCCTCTCCAGTCATTAAGTTGCTCCAGCTGAGCTTGAGCCTGTGATTCTCAGGTCTCAGCCTCCCAAAACCGTGGGATTACATGCAGGGGCCATCCAGCTGCACAATTTCCTAGCCAGGCTGACCACCGTGGCTTTAGTGCCTTCCCAGAGTTGGGCAATGGGTCACCCACACCGTCTGTGTCCCAAAGTGTCCTTGCCCTCAGCCACCCATCTGGGCACCCACCCACATTTCTCTGCACAGGTATGGATCCTCAGAGTGCGTGAACAGCGACCCAGCCTGCCCGACCTCACTCACACACGCAGGTCACGAACCTGGCCTTGGTGTTCGAAGTCACAACCACGCTGCAATTTTGTTCTACACCTCACTCACAAAGGTTCCTGTGTCCAGGTAAAAATACTCAGTCCCCCGCCCATGACGTGCCTCCTGTAACCCAATACCTGGAGCTGCACACCTCCAGGGTGTTCATTAACTGCTTCCAGTCTCCCCATGGTACCAAGGCAACCCCCAGCCTGTCACTTTCTCTGACAAAGAGTATACATCTCAACCTTCTCCATGAGGCGTGGTGGCTTGCCAACTGGAGGTCAACTTGTTACACTCACCTCACTAAAGTCGCCTGGTGCTGGGTGGGGGCAGCCCACCCGGGGCCGGCTACTGGCACAAAGGAGGCTGTTGAGAGGCTGCAAGAGAAGCCATTGGGCACTCCTGGCTCTGCTGGGCTGTTCTGTTGAAGGACCTAGTCACACTGGCTTTCCTGGTGAACCTGGGCTGTTCTTGTCACTGGAGGAGCTTAGGCCCTTGCCATTGCTGAGGACAGCTGTGGTACATTTCAGGGAAATGCTGCTTCTTCATTGCTTCCTGGCTCCAGTTCAGGTCCCTCAGCCTGCTGGCACAGATCCTTCATGCCGCCGGCACAGAACTCCTACCTTCTACCACTAACCTTTGGGCCTTCCCAGCACAGATCCACAAACAGGCCTGCATGAGACACTGTCGTGGGCTCTAGGCTTCGGGTGAACTTGTGGAAGGCCCTGTCATGAGTTTAAGGCCTTAATCTGCACTCCTGTAGGACGTTGTCGTATGTTACGTGTCGGGCCCGAAAGAAACGGTAAGAAGACCCGATGAAGGTAGTAGCTCAGAGGACTCACTGAGACTTGTCCCTCAGCGAGCACAGAGCCCCAAAAGCAACTAGGCTTTACTTCTGCTAGTCAGGGTGATCTTGCGCATGCATAATCATTTTAGTAAAGGAGGACCATATGTGTAGTCACGAGCATGACCACGATCTCTATTAACTTCCATCCCTTCCCTATCATCACTTTTATACAGGGGTCAACCATTAGCATTCCTAGCAAGGGAGAAAGCAATAAATAAACAGCCCACAGGTAAAGCTGCTATCTATCACCCGGAGTCCCAGCTTTCCAGGATTTTCAGCAACAGACCACAGCTGTCCCTGGGCCCCATTCATTACTCTCTGTTTTTTGAAATGCTAGTTAGGCTACAGGCCCTCAGCTTGGATCTTCTGGATTCTGTGACAGGTTTCCTGCACAATTCGTATAGAAATCTTTGGGTGATTCATTATAAAATTATCTTGTGAAATGTGGCCTGTATTGTATTGCTTCCTTTGCAAAAACCCCAAACCACGACACGACACAGCACAAGGCAAGCGGCCCCCAGGCCCTGCACATGGGGCTGATGATACCAAATACCTATATGGCTGTGTTTTCGAAGGGACTCCAAAGGAAATGCTCTCAGGTTGCACAAGCTGGGTTTGGTTCTGTTTGTTTTTGTTTTCCTCGTCATTAGTCTGCCTGCCACTGAAAATGGAGATGGCGGGTCTCTGCACTAGAAATAAAGAAGCACGCCCTACATGCAGTGGCCAGCACACAGCCGGCTTCCAGTGCCTGCGCCTCATCCAGAGCTCGGCAGTGCTCGGCCCAGCCCAGCCCACAGCCTTGCAGCTTCCATCCTGTTCCAGTTTCTGAAAAGTCATCACTGCTGCTCATCTCCAAAGCCTAATGGCACACGTGTCTGGGCAAAAGTCAGAGAAACTAGGAAGACTGCATTACACCAGCACCACCCTCCCTTCTCCTTGGAGGACTCCAACATTCTTCTTCCCTACGCTTCCAAAGGATTTCCTGAGCCCCACTCACACAAGGTCATCTAATGTACTCAAGGTGTACAGAAGCGCTAACCTCCTCTAAAAACACCTTGCCAGCAACATCCTGGCATATTAAACTAAGTCTCCTGGGGCTACGGGCCCCAGGTTACCATATAAAATTCCAATGCTCACAATCCTGAGTTGAGTGGGCATGGCCACGTACCAATAAAACATTACTGGCAAAAACTGGCCGAGGACAGTCTGTGCACAGCCCCACAGGGATAGTTTGCTGTCTTCCATTAGAACCATTCTACAATGCGATACCACCTTCGTCTTTCCAAAGCCCTACAGTACAGCTCTTAACCACCTGCTTCGAAGTCTTTCAAGGTTCCAGGCTTAAGGGACAAGCTCTAAGCCTAAATTCTAGGGTTTTGTGACACCTGCAACCAAAATCCCAGGACAGCGGAATGCAATCACTATTCCCATCAGTCAGTCTCCTGTGGGGCTGGACTTCCCCTCTGTGGCGCTACAGACTTCGGGGCGTGGGTCATTTGTGGGGCATACAATTGACACAACTACTATGCTGTACAGGGTAAGAGGCATAGTGTAATACTGTGCTGCACCTCTTTAATACCGGTACCACCCCTCTCAGTAGCAAGAACCCACATCTCCAGCCCCTGCAAAATTCCTAACAGGAGAATGAGAGCGCATATAAATTATACTTCAATTAAAGATTTCTTTTTTTTTTAAGGAGATGCAGAAAATCTGTACGGCCGTATCAGAGCCCCTTCCTGGCGCTCGTCTCAGCCTAAGAAGTCTAAACTTAAAATCCAAAAACCACATTATTGGAATTTCACCAAGTTAATTCCAATCTACCACTTCCAGTGCAACACACGGCGATAACAAAGACACTAAGACATATATACATATAATTATTAGGGAACCAAGGGGCCCTAAGTCCCGCCATGAAGATGGCTTTTCGGAACCAAGAGCATGACCCAGGGCTGCACTCCGGTTTTATTCATTGAAGAAGGGGGCTTGGCTCTCGAAAGGGAATTGTGGGAAGGTCAGCACTGAAAGGAATTGTGGGAAGAAGGTCAGCACTGAAGGGAATTGTGGGAAGAAGATGACCACTGAAGGGAAGGGGGAAGGTGAGCACTTGCAGCTGGGCTAGATAGGAGGCCTGCATTCACCTCTGCCATATTCAGATATGCAAAGGAAGTAATTTACATTATGCTATTGAGATAGTTATCTAATATTTTGGGGGTCTGGTGCTTCAGCTCTGATATGTAATCTTTCAAACCCCAGGAAGTCATAGCCTCAATTTCGAGGCTCGATCCCAGCTGACACTGTGGAGCATTGGCTCTTCGTCCTGTTATCGGGAAACCATGCATGCCATCTTCAAAACTTACCACCAGCACCTCGGCTAGACCAATACACACTGCTTAGGCCAATTGAGAGGATAATGAGAAGTCCTAGCCAGCTCCGTACCTTTCAATACAAGGGCTCAGTCAAAATGGAGACAGTTGCTCTTCTTTCAAGGAGAGCTGCTCAGGTGGTCCTCCAGAGGTTCACAGATATTTACTGGCTATCTAATTTGAGCCAAGCTCTATGACTGTGATTTCTAGTGTGGGTTCTACAGTTTCTTTACTTTTTAAAGAATTTTATTTATTTATTTTTTTAAACCTCCTTTATCTGCATTATGGCTGGCTCAGCCTGCCCTGGGGGTGGGGCTGGCATAGCCTGTGGTGCCGGGGTCGAGCCTCGGTCCTTGTGGTTGACTAAACTTTCCTAGGCAAGCATTTTAGACCGCTGAGCCATCTTGCCGGCCCAGTTTCTGTACTATTTTAAATGTATTTAGTGTAGGGTCTACAGGATCTCACTAGCAAGATCGGACTCATAGTGATCCTCCTGTTTTCAGCCTCCCAAGCGCTGGGATTACAGGCATGCACCATCACACCCAGTCTCAGTCACCTCTCAGCGTGACCCGCGTGCAGGGCCAGCACAGCATGTGGTGCCAGGGATAGAGGCCCAGTCCCTGCGCCTTGTCTAAGCAGGCTTTTTTTAGTCCACTGAACTATCTGCCCGGCCCTTTTAATGTGACATCTAAACAACGAACAGGACACGGGTCACAGCAAGAACAGGTGCTTTCTTCCACCCCAAGGTCAGCAGCTGTACAACCGGCAGCAGTCTGCTGTGAGAACCCAGGAAATGGACCCCAGAAAGATGACAGCAGACAGCCCCAGTAAAAGCAGTTCTGTGCTGTTGGAGTCCTGTCCTGCAGGTCTGTCTGACTTCACTCAAATATCCTTCCCAGCAACCATACTGTTATTTTAAAGCCTGCCAGAGAGCTCTGTAGGGTGTGGCGTGCTGACCCATGCCTATGGCCTCAGCACTCTAGAAGGCCAAGGCAGGAACATTCTGAGTTCCGGCCTAGCATCAGCAACCATGATGGCTAGCCCGTTGGCGTAGAGCATTGACTTGACTGGGATCTGCCTGGGGACTGGGGGAATCGCACTTCTGGCTGTTTGCACAGGTCACAGAGGCCTGGCGTCACAGCCTCTGCCTGGTCCTCTGCCCCTTTGCTCTCTGGAGCTGCTCCCTGCTCTGCTTTCTCACCGCCAGGAGCTGAGCTGCTCTGCTCCACCACAACGGCCCTGCCCCAGAGCTCCCTGGACTGAGCCACCCTTCACCTTTGCTCATTCAAGCTGCTGGTGTTGGGCGTGGTGGCACACGCCTGCAATCCCAGCACTTGGGAGGCTGAGACAGGAGGATTGGTGCAAGTTCAAGACCAGCCTGGGCTACAAAAGTGAGCTCAAGACCAGGCTGAACTGCATAGTGAGACCCTGTCTCAAAAAGAAAAAAAAAAGCTGCTGGTATCAAACATTGAGGCCACAGCACAGGACAGTTCCAGAAAACAATACTTAATAACTTAAAAAGCTTCTGTCTCACAATAAAAAGTAAAATAAAGCACACCATGGATGTAGCTCAGTGAGAAGGCCCTGGGCTCAATCCCGAGTATCTCTTCCTCACAAAGGTCCCTGAACCCTGGAACTCATTACCGGTGCATGTGGTCCACTGCTAACACAACAGGTAACTTTTATTCAGTTGTTATTTACACAGAGCACGGCGCCATCAATTCCATGTGAAGCTATGTTATCACTAAGACGCTTTGTGTTTCTGTAGGTCCCCGGGACTGGTGCGTATTTCACACTTAGGCAAAGCACCTCAGCTTGAACTGGCCACCTATCAAGAGCCACCTATCAAGAGCTCTATAACCACATGCAGATTGTGGCCACCAGCAGGGTCACAAGCCAACCTCCAGACAGCAAAATGTCTGCAGCGGCTCTCACTTGAGGCCGCTATGTAGGTGATAAGAGACGGGGTGCAGGGGGCAGGGGGTGTACGCCTTTGTTCTGCCCTATATAGTGGCCCAGCGCTGCACAAACCACTTGCTGTCAACGCTGCCCTTCCTCATGGACATCAAGAGAAAGCCACACTGTCAGAGGGTCACCCGTACCTGGGAACAGGATAAAACCAGCATTAAGATCCCACTGCCCAGGCTAAATCCAAGACACAGTGGGGCTGACAGTACTCAGAGGACATTTCAAAGTCAAGGTCCTTTCCCCAGCACCAGGGCACTGCACAGCAGTGGATCCCCTTACAGTGGATCCCCTCACTACAGCAGCACAGGAATTGCCAGGTGTCCCCATAGGTCACCAGAGTCTCAGGGGCAGAGCAAAGCAGCCACTGAGGTCGGACGCTCTACAAAGAAGGGAGCTGAGCCTGAACCCTCGGGTGCCGGGAGCTGTACATGTGACGGAGTATGGAGAACTGACCTCTCCCCACAAGATGCCAGCAGCTGCTCTGACCCAGTGATGACTCAGGATTTCCAGGCTTCACCAACTGTCTGCTGAGGAGCAAAATCACCTACTGCCTTGGAGAAGGGAGCAGACCTGTGCCCCACGAGTGCTGCGATTCTGGCACTCTGGAGGCTGAGGCAGGAGGAGCGCCTTCCATTCAAGGGCAGTCCAGGACAGATAGCAAGACTGTCCCAAAGCACCAAACAATAAATTAAAAGCATGCTGATCTCAAAGGACACAGCTCGCAGTGGCTCAAAAGGACCACACTCATGCTGCCGGTTGGTCTGATGCCCCTGGCCAGTTGGTAGCCGCTACAGGAAAGCAAAAGCCAGCCTCACCCAATTGTTCAACAGCAATACCAGGCAGCTCCTGTCACCTCTTGACCTTGCAAACGCAGTACCCATTCAGAAACTAGCACATCCAGATACTCTTCGGCGTCGAATGAACCCATGTGCTGCTGTATGTTGAAAAAAATATCCTGCGTTGAGACTTAGGAGGATCACAGCAAGTTCAAGACCAGCCTGGGCTACAAAAGTGAACTCAAGGCCAGCGAAACTACATAGTGAGACCCCTTTTCAAAAAGACAAAAAAATCCTGCGTTGAAAAAGCTCATAGGGAATCCCAGCCGGTAGCAGAGCCCACGCGCCCGCTGTGGGTAAGCTGCCTGCGCCCCTCTGCCCCGCCTCTGCGTTCCTGCGACTAACTTCCTGTTCCAGCCCCGACCCGAATCCCAGCGCGCCGGCTGGGTCAGGATCCTTGGCGCTCCTTCACCTACCCCGCTCCCCCACCCCTTTTTTTTGAACCCCTCCAGCCCAAGCTCCAGCACCAAACCCATCAAACATCTAGTTTGGCAACCGATCAGGTCCACGAGCCTACCAGGACTATTCAATCCCAAAGCTCCACCTCCACCTACAGACCACATCCACCGGGCTTCACAGAAGCTAGCAGCCAGAGCTCCAGCACAGAGTCAGGAACCTCTGTAGAGGAACCAGCTTGGAGTCTCCAGACCAAACGCCCATAGACACAGCATAATGCCACCAAAATGCAGAGGTAGCTTCCATACCAGATGATAACAACAAGGAGTAGGATGCAATCTCAGGACCCGTGCCCACTCAAACCAAATACAGAAGACACTATCATGGAAGAAAATAGGAATCATACAGACGAAACCTCTGAATTGGTAGCATCTGGGGCAGACACACAAGTGCAGAAACTTATAGAGCAACTGAGGTCAGAGATAACATCTGAAGTAAAAAAAGAAATACATGAAGTGGAAAAACGGCTGGAGAAACGTATAGAGGACATCAGAGCAGAAATAATATCTAAAGTTGACAAAGACAGCCGGGCATGGTGGCTCACACCAGTAATCCCAGTACTTGGGAGGCTGAGGCAGGAGAATTGGTGCGAGCTCGAAGACCAGCCTGGGCTACAAAAGTGAGCTCAAGGCCAGCCTCAACTGAATAGTGAGAACCTGTCTCAAAAAGACAAAAACAAATAAAAAATAAAGTTGACAAAGACATGCCTAAATCGATAGCATCCTACGTAGGGGAACAACTACACAAAAGTAGAAAGGAGAACAGAACAGAAATAATCTCTGTATTAAGAGAAAAGGGATAACCATAATGACAGACTTCAATACTATTGAAGAAGACATCGATAAAAAATAGGAGGAGAATAGAAAAATGAAGAACTCCCTGACAGAGAAATATAGGAAAGACATAGATCACATGAAACAGTTTCAAAGAGATATACAAGAAAATAAAACCTCGATCACTAGTTGGCAGAGCCGAATGAACCAAAATGAAGATAGTTTCTAACCTTGAAGACACAGTTGCAGCCAGTGAAAGAGTAAGAAAGGATCTTTTAAAAACAACCAGAATGCAGGAAAAAATAATTCAACATCTGCAAGACGATGCAAAAATGAACAATGTGAGATTAATGGGAATCAATGAGAAAGGAGCCAATACAAATGATATAAAAAGAATATGGGCAGAAGTAATAGCAGAAAACTTCCCAAATTTGAGAAAACAATCAGACATTCCAGTAACTGAAGCCTACAGAACACCAAATAACATCAACCCAACTAAAAACACGCCAAGACATATAATAGTCAAGATACCAGAAATCCAGCTGAAGAATAATATACTAAAAGATGCTAGAGAAAAGAAACAGATCACATTTAAAGGAAAACCCACCAGAATAACAGTGGATTTCTCTTCACAGACCATGAAGTCAAGAAGAGCATGGAGCAGTGTGCTTCAAGTCCTCCATGAAAACAATTTTCAGCCCAGACTATTGTACCCGGCAAAACTCTCCTTCAAGTATGAGGGAGAAGTGAAATATTTCCATGACAAAGAACAACTAAAGAATTTCATGACATCAAAACCAGTGCTATATAATATTCTGACAAATATTTTAGAAAGGGACCAAAATGACCCGAATCCAACAAATGAGAACAGAAAGATCCCACCAAATAGAGTGACCAACTAAAAATAGGAGGAAAAATTGGTAAACACTAGCGCATAAGAGTCATGTCAGCCATAAGTCAATACATTTCAATTATAACCATCAATGTAAATGGACTCAATTCTCCAATTAAAAGAAGTGGACTTGCAGAGTGGATAAGGAAACAGAGCCCAACAATATGCTGCATACAAGACACACATTTAACCCATAAAGAAACTCATAGGCTTAAAGTTCAAGGTTGGAAAACAATACTACGTGCTCCAGCAACTCAAAAAAAAGCAGGGGTAGCAATCCTCTTTCCAGACAGTCTAAACTTCAAACCAAGACTGATCAAACGAAATAGAGAAGACCACTACATAGTGGTTAGGGGAAAAATTCATGATGAAGAGGTAACACTCATAAATATGTATGCACCCAACATGGGAGCAGCAAGCTATATAAAACAAACCTTAATGGATCTGAAAAATCTCATATCCAATACTACAATCTTAACAGGAGACCTCAACACTCCCTTATCCGAAAAAGATAGGTCAAACAAACAAAAAATCAGGAAGGCAGTGGCAGAACTGAATCCGAATTTGAAACAATTGGACTTAGTGGACATACACAGAGTGTTCCATCCAACCACCTCAAAATATACATTGTTCTCAGCTGCACATACAACGTTTTCTAAAATAGATCATATATTAGTCCATAGATCATGCTTAAGTAGATGCAAGAAAACAGAAATAATCCCATGCATGTTATCTGACTAGAGTGCAATCAAATTGGAAATAAATGACGAAAGAAACCATAGGAATTCAAGGACTACATGGAAACTAAACAGCACTCTTCTCAACAACCAATGGGTCACAGATGAAACTAAAGAAGAAATAAAATAGTATCTACAATTTAATGAAAATTCAAACACAACCTACCGGAATTTGTGGTATGCAATGAAAGCAGTTCTCACAGGGAAATTCATAGCTCTGAACTCACACATTAAGAAAATAGAACGGTACAAATAAACAATCTTACACAACACTTAAACCGACTAGAAGTGGAACAACAAACGAAATGCAAAGCCCGAAGGCGGGAGGAAATTATAAAGATTAGAGCAGAAATCAATTCAATTGAGACAAAGAAAACAATACAAAGAATTAATGAATCCAAAAGCTGGTTCTTTGAAAGATTAAATAAGACTGATAAGCCCCTAGCAAACCTCATCAAAAAGAGGAAAGAAAGGACTCAAATTCAAGCAATAAGGAATGAAAAGGGTGAAATTACTACAGACCCAGCAGAGATACAGAGAGTCATAAATAGTTACTTTGAGAATCTCTACTCTCACAGAATTGAAGCCACAGATGAAATGGACAGATTCCTAGACAAGTACAAATTACCAAAACTGAATCAAGAAGATATTAAAATTCTCAACAACCCAATAACAGCCAATGAAATACAAAATGTAATAAAAAGCCTACCAACAAAGAAAATTCAAGCAATAAGGAATGAAAAGGGTGAAATTACTACAGACCCAGCAGAGATACAGAGAGTCATAAATCGTTACTTTGAGAATCTCTACTCTCACAGAATTGAAGCCACAGATGGAATGGACAGATTCCTAGACAAGTACAAATTACCAAAACTGAATCAAGAAGATATTAAAATTCTCAACAACCCAATAACAGCCAATGAAATACAAAATGTAATAAAAAGCCTACCGACAAAGAAAAGTCTGAGACCTGACGGATTGACCTCTGAATTCTACAAGAAATTTAGAGAAGACATAACCCCAATACTCCTCAAACTCTTCAATGAGATTGAAAAAGAAGCAATCCTTCCAAAATCATTCCTAGAGGCAAGTATCACACTGATACCAAAACCAGAAAGAGATGTAACTAAAAAAGAAAACTACAGGCCAATCTCTCTCATGAACATTGACGCAA
>PVJA010050975.1:0-13042 GCA_004027025.1 Myocastor coypus | reverse complement strand
CCTCTTCTTCCTCTTCTCTTCCTCCTCCTCCTCCTCCTCCTCCTCCTCCTCTTTCTCCCCCCCCCAAACTCGCACCGATCCTCCTGCCTCAGCCTCCCAAGTGCTGGGATTACAGGCGTGAGCCACCACGCCCAGCTTCTCACTTCTTTTTGTAGATAAGTTTATAGATCTCCAGTAATCTTAAGGCCTCAGGGCCAACTATAATGGAGTCCACTTGAACTAGGTGACATGAGGTGTGAATGCACTGAGGACATGATGGTATTGTTGTCAGAACTTGAAAAGAAAAATGTTCTCTTCACACCTTATAATGTGTTTTTCCCTCTATCACCATTTAGAATCAAACTTACATTTTAGAAGGGCCACACTACTATTTTTAAAAACATTTGGTAGTTTACCACAGCTTAATAGGATTAAAATCAGTGTTTAGACTCAGTATTCAATAATTTAGGATCTAACATAGAGTATTTTTCTTGACAAAGAGGGAAAACTTAACATATGAACAGGTGAGCTTTTAGCATTTTTGCACACAAAACTTGTCAACTTCCCTGAATTCACAATACTTTTTCTGCTCTCTCAGTCTCAGCATAAACTGTTACCTTCAGCTAGAATGTCTTTTCCTTCAGGAATAGTCCAGCTCTCTATAAGATTCATCTCAAGCCCATCACTTTCCTTAATTTTTCTGGGCCCTAGGATCTCATATCAAGCCTCTTATTGTATCTATAATCCCATGTTTACATGTTGATGTCCTGCATTAGATTTTAAACCAAAGATTAACAAGCTTTCTCCTAGTGGTCAGATAGTAAGAGTTAGGTTTCATGCGATTGTGTTAGAACTGCTCCGCTGTGCTATTTTAGTGCAAAAGCAGCTGTGGATAATAGATAATGCATGAATGGCTGTATTCCCAAAAACTTAGCAAAGTCCAATAGACTGAAAGTGTAGTGTATTTGGGAGCCATGGATTACAGATCCCTGCTCAGAGTCTTCAAGAGAGATCTTAAATCAGGCACAAGTATTAAAGAATGTCAATATTGACTAATAGCAAAGAAATTGGAAACTTTGAAACTGGTTGTACAAAGAAAATGCGATACCTATATTTTCATTTCAAAGTTGTGTGAATTGAAATGAGTTTTTTTTATTAATATCGATATATTTGAAAAAGTACATAGGTATAAAAACAATAAAATCAGAAGCTAGGAACACATTTTGTTGAAATAAAGGAAATAAATGACTAAGATAAAAAATGACATTAAAGATACTGTTGCTGAAGGAATTAAAGTAGAATGCTAATAAAATGGCAGTATCTTTTCTTGGGATTCATGTAATACTGTTTTTTTCTGTGCCATCTTTTTAATTTAAGACATACTCCTATCTTGATGGTTGATTAAACACTGCTAAAAATGTATCATTCTGGGCCAGCGAGATGGCTCAGTGATCTAAAGTGCCTGCTTAGGCAAGCTTAGGCAACCACAGGAACTGTGGTTCAATCCCTGGTACCACTTGTTATGCCAGCCCTACCCCCAGGGCAGGCTGAGGTGGCCATTAAAAAAAAAAAAAATTATTCTTTTGATGTGTAGGGTTGGGAAAGGAGGAATGCTGCTGAACTCAGATCTTCTACAGTTAAAAAGGATTCTTATTTTTTTTCTAGGTTGATTTGGAATCAAATTCACAGAACAGAAGTCCTGAATCACGTCCTGCTGTTGTTTATCCCAATACCAAATTTCCTCGCAAAGATAATCTCAACCCAAGGCACATAAATCTTCCTCTTCCTGCTCCCCATGCACAGTGTACAATCCCTAACCGTCATTTCCATGCCCTTCCCCAGCTACCACGACCACCATTTCCAATTCCACAGCAACACACCTTGTTAAATCAACAGCAGAATAATTTGCCTGAACAACCAAATCAAATGCCACCACAGCCAAATCAGGCAGTCCAGCAGCAGAGTCAGTTGAATCCGCAGGCCCAGCAGCCACCACCTCAGCTTTCTCCTGCCTATCAGGCAGGACCCAACAATGCTTTTTTTCATAATGCTGTTTCCCATCAACCACAGTCTCCTCCCGCAGAGACTGTGGTTCCTGAGCAGCAGCCCCTTCCCATGCTGCAAGAAGGCCATAGTCCTCTGAGAGCCATCCCACAGCCTGCCTCCCTCCTTTCTTCTCATCTGAATAGCTTCATTGATGAGAACCCCTCAGGATTACCTATTGGAGAGGCTTTAGGTAAGTTCACCTATGAAAAATTGAGTGTAGTATTTTTTGTTTTTAATGTATTTGGTGCAGGGTCTCACTAAGCTCGGACTCATAGTGATCCTCCTATTTCAGTCTCCCTAGTGCTGGGATTATAGGCATGCACCACCATGCCTGGACTCGCTCAGTGCACCAGGGCAGGGCTGGCATAGCATGTGGTACCAGGGATTGAACCTGGGTTGATGTGCTTGCCCAGGCAGGTTCTTAGATCACTGAGCTATCTCCATGGCCCAAGTGTAGTATTTTCTTACAATAACATGTATTCTACACTATTGGTTTGGGCCAGGATTGATTCATTTCTTCAGATTATGCCTGTAAAAATGAACTACTGACTTTGATCATCAGAATCTAGTTCTGAGTGTGATTATATAATACCAAACATCTCAGGATATTGTGTTATGTCATTGTACAAGCAGAATCATGCATTGTTACCATAATCTGGTTTCTTGCAAGGTTAAGAAACCATCTACTTTCTATGAAAACCAGAGGCATTTCTCTGTCTTTATGGAGAAAATATTGTAAAAACCATTGAAAAAATTAAGTTGAGACCTCAAGTGTCAAACTTGACACTAATTTTTGACAAATATTTCTGCAGAACGAATACATGGGAGTGTAGCTCTTGAAACATTAAGGCAGCAGCAAGCTCGTCTGCAGCAGTGGAGTGAACACCATGCCTATCTTAGTCAAGGTGGAATTCCATATCCTCACCACCACCCTCACCTTCAGCATCTTCCTCAGCCGCCTGTGGCACTCCATCCACCACCAGTGAGGGCGGACTGGAAGCTCCCCAGCAGTGCTGAAGATGAAGCAGAAACAACATTCTCAAGGTAGTCCAGCCTCTGAAACAGGCCTCTCCCACATCCTCCCCTCCGTTTGCTTCCTTTTAAATTTAGATTTATGTATTTGGTACAGAGTCTGACTCTGCATCACAGCGGGGGCTGGCCTAACATGTGGTGCTGAGGATCGAACCCAATCCTTGGGATTGCCAGGCCGGCGCTTAGACCACTGAGCTATTTCCATGGCCCTCCACAGCCCCGTTTTCTTTCTTGATGGCAGCCCTGTTGGTTTCAAGTTAGAGTATTGTCTCAATGAAACTGAATCTCTGCTCTCTTTGTACATGTTGCAAAGTCCTCTAGACTCTAAAATATAGAAAATTCATTTAGAAGTAAAAGTAACTCTCACACAAATCTGGGTATGGGTGATCTACTCTGGGTTGTAAATTAAATTGATCTCTTGCTTTGTGATTTCTGCAAGAGAAACATCCCATCACTACAGGTGGTATTTCCCCCAATAGTATATTTACAAAGAATAAGGACAGAAGTAAATTAACAGTTAAAACTTAAAAGTCTATAAATTTATTATTAATTTTTTCTAGTAGGACAGACTTCTGCTTTATAACCACACATAGATACTATGAGGTTTGTTCCTGATACAAAACTTATTTTTGTGGCTAGCATCATGGGAATGCTATGAAGTCCTTCTGAATAAGGACCACCTGTATAGGCAAAGGCATGCATGGCCAAGGGCAGATGAGAGAAGAAATACCAGTTAGGTAAATAGGGCATATTTCGTGTGTTGAGTTCAGCATCTGTTGAGTGGTAATGCATACATATGAGATTAATTAATGCTCATTCTGGTTGTTATGATTTGGCTTGCTGGAAACACACAGGTAGTTGATTCATCTCTTTAAGATAATGGAACTTTTCCTTAGTTTTCATATTTTGTTGTCTTCATATAGGTTTCAAGACTTAATCAGAGAATTGTCGCATCGTGATCAAAGTGAAACTCGAGAAAGAGCTGAAATGCCACCACCTCAGTCAAGGCTTTTGCAATATAGACAAATTCAGACGAGAAGCCCACCAGCAGTCCCATCTCCCCCATCCAGCACAGACCACAGTAGCCACTTTCCTAATTTTAACGACAACAGCAGAGACATTGAAGTAGCCACCAACCCAGCATTTCCACAGCGCCTTCCACCTCAGATATTTAGCTCACCTTTCTCATTGCCATCTGAACACCTTGCTACTCCTCCCTTGAAGTACCTGGCACCCGATGGGGCCTGGACCTTTGCTAACCTACCCCAGAATCACTTAGCAGGGCCGGGCTTTCCTTATGGCCTACCTCCATTGCCTCATAGGCCACCTCAGAACCCTTTTGTACAAGTACAAAACCATCAACATGCTATTGGTCAAGAGCCATTTCTTCCGTTGTCATCTCGAACAGTATCTTCTTCTTCGCTCCCTAGCTTAGAAGAGGTAAGTGTTTTTCTATTTACTGTCCAATTTAGCTTTATTGGTTGTGGATGTAGCAGTATATTGATTTGATAGTAGGGGCCAGCCCATGCATAATTTAACAATTTTTTAAAGATCATCCTTTATTGGAAGTTGTTTCAGTTCATACCTTTTTATTGTGATGTTTTATATTTTGCAGAATGATTACTTGTTGAAATATGAAGCCCTTTGTCAGTCTTTGTTTTCTGTTTTCAAATATTTGACATCAGAGGGCTTTTAGTATCAAGCAGCTTTGTCCTTTCTAATTTGAGGAAGTAGTTTTCCAGGACTCATATTTTTATACTAAGTTACATTTATTAGTTACAAATTTGTAATTAGAGTTTTCCAAAGCTATTTTTTTTCCAGCCAGTGGCCATTTATCCTTCTCATTTTGGTATTTTAGTTAGACTGAGGCAGTTCATACACAATGAGATTGGTTCCCAGTTGTCAGAATTTGCAGGTGTTTGACATAAAATTGATCACTAAAATAAGCATTGCAAAGCAGTTTATTTTTTAGTGTGAAATACCTAGATATGTACAAAGAATGTCTTTATGGTCCTTCGTTGATACAGAAAATTTAGTAATTTCCAGTTACATAACTCCTAAATTGGTACCATGTGGTGCAGACAATAAAGATCTTGTCTCACTATTTCAATTAAGCTTTCAGTGATTAAAGATTAGAATGTGTCAGGGCTGGCGATATACATATGCAGCCTGGGAAGCATAAGGTCCTGAGTTTGATTCCTGGTACCAAAACCAAAAGGAAAAAAAAAAAAGATTAGACTGTATAAAGTTGGTGGTTATTATCAATTACAGATATCCTAAAGTACGACAAACATCTCTAGTTATATTTAAAAAAAATTTTGATGGTAGTTTCCCCCATTTTGTCACTTCTAAATGGCCACTAGAAATAATTCGATTCACATATTTCACACATTATCTGTTGCAGATTCTTTTTTTTTTTTTTTAAAGTCAAGTTTCACAGGGAACTCTTTATATCCTATCTGTAGGATGATTTGTTCAAATTGTTTCAGTATTGACCAGCTCATTTTGTGTAATTGCCATTAAAACAGTTGAATTACTATCTTAGATTTTGGGCATAAGTTATAGCCATTATAAAGATGCAGTGGCTGAGCAGGGTGGCATGCTCCTGGATTCTAGCACCCTGGGAGGCTAAAGCAGGAATTACATGTTCAAGCCCAGGCTGGGCACTTAATGACTTAGTGAGCCCAGGAATTATCACAGAGAATTAGCCACAGGCAGAATGAGGACTCCACCCATACTTTGGAAAAAAATGCCTGTTAGATGTGTTCCTCAGACAAAGGCTTTTTTTTTTTTGACAGTTCAGCCCCATTGAAGGTGGGGCTGGCACAGTATATAGTGCGAGGGATTGAACCTCTTTCTCCTGCCTAAGCTTGCCTAAGCAGGCACTTTAGATGGCTGAGCTACCTCGCTGGCCTCTAAAGGCTTACTATTGCGAGAACATGTAAAGAACTCAAAAAAATTAGACTCATCCAGATTTAAAGACCTAATCTAGCCGGGCATGGTGGCGCACACCTGTAATCCCAGTACTCGGAAGGCTGAGGCAGGAGGATCAGTGAGAGTTTGAGATCAGCCTGGGCTACAAAACTGAGCTCAAGGCCAGCCTGAAGTGTACAACGAGACCTTGTCTCAAAAAGACGAAAAACAAAACAAAACAAAACACAAGACCTAATTTAAAAATGGGCATCTGAGATGAAAGCACACTTCTCAGATGAAGAAGTATAAACCACAAATAAACACATGACTTAGTGAGATTGTGTCTCAAAATAAAAATGGGAAAAATGGCCTGAGGATGTAATTCACTGTGAAGGCCCCCTAGGTTCAGTCCCTGGTGCATGAAAAGGAGGAAGGAGGGAGAGAGGGGAGGAGGAGAAACTTGTTTCTATGAGTGTACCTTGTACAAATCTAGGATTTTGGAGCCATACTTTATAAAGACTAGATGTGTATCCAACATTATTTCAAAGTACAGCCTTTCAGCTGGAATTGCCATCTTCCAGTAATCTGCCAAAATGACTTAACACAGAGGAGGGGAACATGGTATATGTTCTCCAGGCCTTTTAGAAAACATGGAGTGGTTCCTTTGGCCTTGTACATGTGAACCTACGAAAAGGGTGATACTGTAGACATCAAGGGAATGGGTACTGTGCAAAAAGGAATGCCTCACAAATGTTGCCATGGCAAAACGGGAAGAGTCTACAGTGTTACCCAGCATGCTGTTGGCATTGTTGTAAACAAGCAAGTTAAGGGCAAGATACTTGCCAATGTACGTATTGAGCATATTACACACTCAAAAAGTCATGACAGCTTCCTGAAAACATGTCAAGGAAAATGATTAGAAAAAGAAAGAGGCCAAAGAGACAGGTACCTGGGTTCAACTGAAACATCAGCCTGCCTCTCCCAAAGAAGCACACTTTGTAAGGACCAATGGGAAGGAACCTGAGTTGTTGGGACCTATTCCCTATGAATTCATGGCATAAACTGAGGATGATGCTCCGCCATTCACCACCTAATTGGCACCTTAAGTGTTATAGGTCCTATAGAAAAATAAAATCATTCTGTATTGTAAGGGTAGTTTTCTTAGTTGAAGAGGTATGTGGTGCCTTTTTACCGCAAAAATATTTCAGCAGATTTTCACTGTAGCAAGTAATTGTGTCTGGTCTTTTCAGTATTTTTCTTGTTGAAAGATAATGCTGAGATATTGTGCCAGTGTATGCCCAAATACTAAAATATTTATATTGGCTTGAAGATCCTGTAAATCACCATGGGGAAAAGATATATCCAAATAAATGGAAGTCACTTCAGAAGCAAATGTAAGTCTATTTCAGTTAACTACATTGTGTAAAGCACCAAAAAAACCCCAACAACAAAAAACCAATGGAAGTATAATGAAATAGCTTCATAGCTGTGCAGTTACATAATTTTCAGTTAAGTGGAAATTGTTTTTGTCTGTGATGACATTCACATAGCTTAAATCACCATTTTAGTCTTTTAAAGTATATAATATATTGGGTTTTAGAATATTGTACAGCTATCACCACTGTCCATTACAAGAAGATTTCCTCATCCCTAAAAGAAATCCTATAGCCATTAAGCAGTATACCCTAATCTGTTTACTCCATCCTTAGAGCCTCTAATTTACTTTGTCTCCTTGGAAGTATTTGATGTAGAGGGAGTCATACATGTATTTAATTTTGTGTGTTGTTTTCAGAATGCCTCTACACTGTAACTTGTGTTTTAAAAATGGCTGAATAATATTTCATTCTATGGATATCCCACAGTTCATATATTCATCAGTTGATTGACATTTTGGTTATTTCCAATTTTTTTATGATTATGAGTGTTGCTATGGCCATTTATGAATAAGTTTTTGTGTGGAAAAAAATGTCTTGGCTGTGTACCTAGGGATATAATTTCTAGATTATATGGTAACTGTTAGGGTTTTATATCTAGTTGTCCCCCTAAAGCCTTAAGTAAATCATGGGGCTGTCAAGTATGTGGTTGGGGGGTGGGACCAAAGGACTAGGGCAGGGCTTTGAGGGTCAGGGCCAAGAGAAGCGTGAGCCATTAAACTGACAGCATGTGCTGTCAGTTGTTTCCCTCCCTCCACCCCCAACAGGCAATGGTTTTGGAGGTATAGAGCGAATCATCCTGGACACTGTAGCATAGAGTCTCAATGTATTGCTGTGTAATTTAGACTGCTTTAAATTATGAAACCTCCAGCAACTGTGAGCTAAGTAATCCTTTCTTTCCCTAAGTTTGTGTGTCGGGTATTTGACCCAGCAACGAGAGAAAAGTAACTAAGACAGAATTTGGTACCAAGAGTGGGGTCATTGCTGTGGCTATACCTGACCATGTAGATTACAAGGTTTTGGGAATGGCTTATGGGAAGAGATAGAAAAGGTTTGGAGATATTGCCTGCAAGAAAAGCACTGGAAGAGCTTTGGCCTTTCTGTAGGGGAGATTATGGTCAAAGCTCAGACCAGAAGACTGATAGGAATTCTTCCTATAAAGACCAGGCTGGGAGGTTTCTGCTGGGAAGAAGGACTGCATTGGTTGTTGGACTCCAGATCATTTGTGTTTTGACTTGGCCCAAAGTCTGTCTGAATTTTGCCTGTGTCCAGAGACTTTGCCTGAGACTGCGATTAAACATAGAGGACTGATTAAGCTTCCAAAGGAAATTTCAAAGCAGTCAAATATTGGGGCAGTGGCATGGTTATTGCTGGTGGCTCTTAGTTAAATGTATGGTGAGAATGAAGAGCAAAGAGCCCAGCAGAATGATTTAAAATGTTACAAGTTTGGCTAGAAAGAAAGCATCAGGAAGACTATGGACTGCAAAGCTGAGATCTCCATTGCTCAGGAGGAACAGGAGAATAGAAACAATGTCCTGAGGGCATCACAGGAGGTGGTGAGTTCTCACCCTTTGCAGCCTCAGAATAGCAAGGGTGAGGGACTGCTCTGAAGAGAAAGCTTCAGAGCCCCATGTTCTATAATGGAGGCGGCAGCCACACCAGGTTCCACAACGGAGGTGACAACCACACCAGATTACAGAATGGCACCAGCATAGAGAATCAGAATCAGAATAGAGTTAGAGTGCTCAGAAATCTAGGCACTCAGGGGCCCGGGAGATAGCTCTGTGGCACAAGTGCTTGACTGGCAAGTGCAAGGTCGTGAGTTTGAATGCGGGTTTCATAAACAAAACCAAAGAAAACAAACAAACAAAAACGCCTGGAGAAATCCAGGTACTCAACCCCTACAGGCAAGAGAGAAGAAAACCTGGCTATTGCTCCAGCTGGCAGCAGGCCTTGGCATCATTCATGTGGCATTGGTTTTAGGCACATGCAGAATGCAGGAGTTCTGAGGTTAAGAAGGCTTCCACCTTGATTTCAGAAGAAGACTTGGGAGGCCTGGCAGTGTGCCCTGGGGAGGGCAGTATGTGAAGCTGTGAGTGAGAAGCCTACTCTGTGGAAACCCTAGAAATTTGGAAAAGCCAGGAATGTGGATCATCTAAGGAAATCTGCAAGGAGAGAGCAAAGCTGGCCTAAGAGAGAAGCTATCAGAGCTACAAGGGTGTACCAGAAGTGCCATAAGGGTGGAGCCACATGAAGCAATTTGCCACAGATTGCTTTGGATGTTCCACATGGAACTATAGGGCTTATTATTTGCCCTCTTGGATTTTGGACTTATTTTGGCCCCAGTGGATTGTATCCTCCTGTGTATACCTTTTGGAATGGCAGTGTTTATCTTGTGCCTTTAAATATTGGATGTTATTTAATTTTTCACATGTATAGGGGCTCACAGTTGAGAGTTTGCCTTGGAACTTGGAGGAAACTTGAGACTTGGACTTTTCAGCGATGCTGAAACTGTTGGGACTAAAATGCCTTCTACAGAAAGGGATGTACATGAGACTTTGAGAGTCCAGGGGTGGAATGTTATAGGGGCTCACAGTTGAGAGTTTGCCTTGGAACTTGGAGGAAACTTGAGACTTGGACTTTTCAGCGATGCTGAAACTGTTGGGACTAAAATGCCTTCTACAGAAAGGGATGTACATGAGACTTTGAGAGTCCAGGGGTGGAATGTTATGGTTTGTATCTGTTTGTCCCCTCAAAGCCTAATATAAATCATGGGGCTGTCAAGTGGGTGGCTTGAAGGGGCTTGGCCAAGAGAGGCATGGGCCGTTAAACTGGCAGAATGTGCTGTCAGAGGGCCCCCACCACCACCACCACCACCACCCAAGAGACCCAAGGCAGCAGTCTCTTGGAAGTACAGAGTGAATTATCCTGGACACGGCGGCATAGTTAGGAACTGCCAAAATGTTTTCCAGTTTTCAGTGTCATTTCACGGCCAGCAGCACATGAGGGTTCTAATTTCTCTACATACTTTTAAAAAAATTATAGCCATCTTAGTGTATGTGAAGCAATACGTCATAATTTTGATTTGCATTTTCTCAGTAACTAATGAGGTTGAGCATCTTTCCATGTGTTTAGTGACTATTTATGAATCTTCTTTGGAAAAAAGGCTTCAGCTACTGTAATTAGTTCTTAGTTCTTGATGCATTTTGAGTTAAATTTTGCTTGTTGTTTGATATTGATGCTAAACTTACTCTTTTGAACGTGGCTGTCTAGTTTTCTCAGTACTGTTTGTTGAAGACTTTATTTTCCCATTGAATGGTCTAGGCACCATTGCCAAAAATCAGTTGACTGTTGATGTAATAAATAAATTCAACATCAGTGGTCTAAGCATCTGCCTAGCAAGCACCAAGGACCTGAGTTCTGGGGTGCCACATTCTGTGCTGGTCCCTGGGCACACTGTGATAGCCACCCAAACTGGGAATGGTGGCACACACCAGTAATTCCAGTACTGGGGAGACTGAGACAGGACAATCACTAGCACAGCAAGACCTGTACCAAATAAATACATAAAGTTAAAATAAACATTTAAAAAAGAAACTGATCTATTGTGCATTCTCATGCTTGTACCATACTTTTATATGTAGTATTGTAATAAATTTTAAATTAAAAATGTCTTTGTAAATTTGTTCTACTGTTTCAAGATTATTTACTTAGGTTGGGTTCCTTGCTTTTGCATGTGAGGTTTAGGATCAGTGTGACAGGTTCTCAAAGCTGAGATTATTTTATAAAGTATTATTTTAAGTTTTTGTGTGTCAGTCTGAGGACTACTGCTGTCTAAACAATATCGAAATTTCTAATATCTGAACATGGGACATTTTTCTATTTATATGGTCTTAAAAATTTCTTTCAACAGTTTCTGTAATTTTTAAAATATAAATCTTGTACTTTTAATGAACTCTATTCCTCAGTTTTTTTTTTTACATACGAATAGCTTTTAAACTTCCTTTTTGCATTGATTGCTAGTGTTTAGTGTTTCAAATCATATAGGAAAGAAAGAGGAGTTACCTACTAGAAATACACTTTATTTTTCATTTCAGTTATCATATTTTTTCCTGAGTCCATAATTTAATTCATTATTGGAACTTCTCATCATTGGTAGTCTCTCTTTCATGAGGTTGTTCTTGTGGTTTCCTTTTAGGGTCTCTGTTTTGCTTTTGTTTTGATGATGCTGAGAACCAAACCCAGAGCCTATGGTGCTAAGCAAGTGCTGTCCTGAACACAAGCTACTACCCTCTCAATCCTTTACAGACCTACTTTGTTACAAGATGTTTAAGATAGCTATTTGAGATCTGTAGTAAGTCAAATTTGGGCTGCAAATGTATCTAGGATAATATCTAGTTACCGTTATGCTCTTTGAGTTCCTCCTCCTTGACATGGACATGTTTTCTTCTTTCTTTGTATGTTTCTTGATAACTGGTTGTTGCTGTGGAAACCAAATCCTCCATCCAGGGTTTATGCTACTATTTGTAGTAATTGTTTTCTAAACTAACTTTGTAAGGTATATTTTTATTATGTGTGGTCTTATAGGTCTTTATTTTGCTAGCTTAATGATCAGTAAATTATTACATAGAGCAGTGGTTCTCAACCTTTCTAATGCTGTGACCACGCAATACAGTTCCTCATGTTGTGGTGACCCCAAACCAAAAAATAATTTTGGTGGCTACTTGAAAACTGTAATTTTGCTACAGTTATGATTCGGAATGTAAATACCTGATATACATTATGTATTCTCATTGCAACAAATCTAACGTAAACAGTGATTAGTCACAAAAACAATATTATATGTAGAGAAATATTTATTATTAATTCCAACAAATAACATTTCACATGGCATAGCATGGGTTTAAATATGTATTTTCTGATGGCTTTAGGCGACCCCTGTGTTTTGGTCATTCGACCCCTGCCAGGGTCATGACCCACAGGCTGAGAACCACTGACATAGAGATTTTCTTAAATATGTGGAACCTAAAATGCCATTTTTGCAAAGTGGTTTGTGTATGAGCTTTGGGAGACGCCTCAACACTCTGCCTTAATCTTTATTTGCTGCTTTCACAGGCTGCAAGACCAGCCCAGTTAAGAATGGGGGCATATTCGGTTCTTTTGTGAGTATGGGTCCAACATGTTTGTGGTCTTCTAGAGTCCCATCAGTGTGTCAAAGCTTTTCAGAGGCCTGCTCTAAAGGATCTCATTTCCCAGTCTTGCCTCAAGCTTTTTGGTTATTCTGATTTTTTTAGTTCAGCTCTTATCCATTGCCTCTGGCAGCAGTGACTAAAACATTTACCTAATACACTTCTTTTTGGTATGGCTCATTGGCATACCAAAGTTATGAGTTAGATAAGATGAAGCAGTCCTTTCATGTAGTCTTCTGGAGTGCCACAGGATAGGCCAACACAAATAATTACGATTTCTTTGAGAAAAAGGCCTATTGTGGGACAGCAGCAGGTTCTTAGGTCAAGGTTACTACAGGCTAGAGACAGGGCACTCTACTGTCTAGTATCCATTACTATTGTGAACTTCCCTGTTTCTTTTTTTTTTTTTTTTTTTTTTTTTTTTTTTTTTTTTTTTTTTTTTTTTTTTTT
>PVJA010050974.1:0-13042 GCA_004027025.1 Myocastor coypus | reverse complement strand
GTGGTCTGTAGGTGGAGGTGGAGCTTTGGGATTGAGTAGTCCTGGTAGCCTCGTGGACCTGATCGGTTGCCAAACGGGCTATTTGATGGGTTCAGTGCTGGAGCTTGCGCTGGAGGGGTTAAAAAAAAAAGGGGGGGTGGGGAAAGGGAAGGCAGGCCAAGGATCCTGACCCAGCCTGCGCGCGGGCTCAGCTCCCAGGGGTGCTGTTTAGGCTGGGCTGGAACAGGAAGTTAGTCTTGGGAACGCAGAGGTGGGGCAGAGGGGCATAGGGGCTTACCCGCGGCGGGTGCGCAGGCTCAGCTCCCAGCGGTACGGTTTTCTCATGCTTTTTTAATTAAGCTTTTTTTTTTTTTTTCTTGCTGGGTGATCAAGGGCAAGTTGAAGCAAGACCTGTATAACAAAACAATTTTTTTGTTGTTGTATCTTCCAGGGTCAAATCCCCTCAGGGTTAAGTTTGGGACCATATACAGTACTTTGTAGAACTGTTGTTAGTTTCAGCCTTCGGGATGAGTCATGGCCATTGCTTGACCAGTTTACATTCTGTGAAAGCCTGAGAAAATGTTTTTCTCTGGGTGGCTCTCCTTAGACATACTATAGTTCATTCATCCCTTTCCTCTGAGGTCCCATAATCTCCTTGACCAGGAAATTTGGGACTCCTCTGAGTTATAGGACATTACAGCTCAGGTTCTCTTATATCCTGAGTCCTTATTGACCTTGAAGGTCTAGGGCCAAAGTATTGGCTATCCTCATAGCCCTTCTTTTTCTCCAATTTTTGGTCTGTTAACTTACATTCTTAACCCTCCAGCAGAAAAGCTTTGTGGTACTATTACACTATAGCACAGGTACTTGAGCTTATCATCACTGGCTTTCTTAGTATCAAATATCTTTGACTTAGCTTGGAATTGATATTTTCTGACCATCATTGATATTCTAATAATGTTCCATACAGTGTGACATAAGCAGTTACACAATTTTGACACAGATATTTGGAAATTCAAGGAAACACAAAATTGTAGCCTGTCAAGAGTATGGTATTTGGCCCAGTCTCTTATTTTCAAGTACTACTTTTGAGAGACAGAATGACAATACTTGAGTTTATAGCAGGAGCAGTACACATCAAAAAGACAAGAGTGACATGCATTCTAAACATAGTTTTAGTGTTACATAGTGCTATGATCAATATGATGAACATTTTGAAGGTTCTTGAGACCAATATCTGATTCATCCTGTGTACATAAGTGCATAGCTTTGCTCTTGATATGTTTTCTCCGTTATCAGAGATGCAGTTTTTGAATAGAAGTAAATTTTGCTGAATGCTCCTGCTTGTGAATCAACTCTTTGCAAACTGAAGTATTTGTGAATCCAGGAATTACTGTAAGAAAATTAAAAGTGTTACATTCATAAAGATCACCCCTTTGCATCTGTATGTGTTCCTCAGAAAACTGCATCAGTGAAATGTTCTACAGCTAGGGTACCCTGCCTCAAAACCCCACTGTGATGTGGATCTACTCAGTTTATGTACAGTGAAATATGGGCAGAAGATACTGGAACTTTGTTAAATAAACCCATCTAAACTGAGCAGTTAAACATGGTACATACAGGCTATTTTGAATACAGTCAAATGCTTTCATGTTAAGAGTCTGACTAAAAGCTGTGAAATCTTTTTTGTTTTGTTTTGTTTGCAACTAATGGTATTATACTTTATTTTTTATAATTTTATTACTTTTAATAAGAAATAAAAATGAGACAATTTCACAAGGTATTAGAAGGACAGACACAGTGATTAAAACAATGCATATTGTTGTCTTCATGATAGTCATTCAGAGTACAAGATGCAGCCATGATAATTTTTCTAAACAGTGAAGTAGCTTTGAAATCTTGAGTGACAAAGAAACTCTGAACATTGAGTTTGCAAATATAAAATAGAATAATACGTATTAGGTAATAAAATGGAATAGTAAATGAACTTTAAATTTTTTCTAGTGTGTGGCACATAAAGTACAATCGATATTATGCAAGTATAAAAAGCACCACTCAATGCAAAAGAGTTTATTTTGTCTGCTGTTCAGACTCTTCTATACTTTTGATTTATAATAAAACCTTACTTTTTAACACTATTCCTATCTCTAATGTACCTTAAAATAAGTTTTTGTTTGTTTGTTTCTTAATGTATTTAGTACAAAGTCTACAGGATCTCTCTTTTTTCAGTCTCCCAAGTGCTGGGATTATAGACATGTGCCACTACGCCCAGTCTTAATCGCTGTCTCAATGCACACCTGAAATCAGTTTTTTTGTTTATTTGTTTGTTTTTGGAACTGGAAATTGAACTGAAGCACTTTCTTTGCCAAGCAAGCACTTTCTACTGAGCTATCTTAGCAGCACCCTGAAATCAGTTTTTACATAAAAATTACCTTCTGTTTCTCCATACCATATCAAGTTTGGAGATTTTTTGATTCCATGAAACACTGTCCATGAAAATGATGAAACCACAAAATTATCATCTGTTCTTACTACTTTCCTATACTTCACCATTCACTGCTTAATACAAAACCCCAACAACTATATACACTTTAGGCACGGTTTAGATGCTGACAGTCTGCCAGGTGTCCCTCAGTTAAAAGAATGGCTCCAGAATGGTGTTATTGAGAGATGTGATGGAACTGATAGGAAGCAAGGCATTATGGAAAGACCTAAGCATCTGTGGACACATGTGCTTGATGGGGTTTGTAGTGCCTTACATTTCTTCCCTTTGCTTCCTGCCTCATGTAGTAACTGGCTTGCCTTGCCACACTTCTGCTATGGCACTCTGAGTCACTAAATTCACAAAGCAATGGGGCTATTCATGTTTCACCTGGAACCATCAAATCCATGAATCACAACAAGCTTTGGCTTTTTATTGACCATTGCTTTATTATTTGTTACCGTTTTAGAATATTTGCTGTGACAGCTATGCTTAACTGTCAACTTGCCTGGTGCAGCAGCCAGTCAGGAGACTGACAGATCATTCTTCTGCATGTCTCTTGTTGGGCCAAGAAAGCATAATCCTGGGGTTTGTAGGTGGCGCCTGGCCTTGTTTCCCTTGACATTGTTTCTCTGCCTATTGTATGAGACCATGAACTGAGGAAACTTACCTGGTAGCACCCTTTCACTTTTTTGTTTTGACATCCAGTGAGCTGGCCATGGAATGATCTCTGAATATGTGGGCCACATTAAATTCATCCTCTTTTGCATGTAAGTTTGTTTATATTTTTAAATTTTCAAAAAGCTTTTTGGACTTACGATTCATTACAAAGACAGAAATTTACAAAGCATACAGAAGCCCATGACTAATCAACTTTGAAGAAAGAATTTTTCACAAGTTTCCTTAAATATAAAATTTCTCATTCTGGTTCACAAAGTGATGTAGCATAGAAGCATAAAATAGTGTAAACCTCCACCGTCCAAAGTATCTACACTTGAGTTCTTACTCTAGGGAGACTATACAATATTTACAAATTTAGGTCATACTCACTTATGAGTATATGTTCAGGATACATCCACTTCTATATGAAAGCTTTGACTTTATCATTCTTTATAGCTGAATATTATTCCATTATATAACAACATCACAGATTTTCAAGCACTCTGCAGGTGGCAGGCACTTAGGTTGTTTCCAAGATTTGGCTATCACAAATTGTGCTGCTATGAACATAGCAGTATAGACATCACTATGACATGATGTTTTTAGTTCTTCGGGGAAAATTCCCAGTGGGGAGATAGCTAGATTGAATGGGATTTCCAGTTCTAGTTTTTAAAGAAGTCTCCACACTGCTGTCTATAATGGTTACAGTAGTTTGCATTCCCCCCAGCAGTGGAGAAGGGTTCCTTTTTCCCCACAGCCTCTCTAACATTTGTTGTTGGTTGGTTGCTTTATGATAGCCATTCTTTCTGGGGTGAGATGGTATCTAAGTGTTGTTTTAATTTACATTTCACTAATGCTAGTGATGTGGAAGCATTTCTTCATGTATTTATAGACTGGAGTTTCTCTCCCTGAGAAGTTGTGGTCATCTCTGATGGCCATTTCTGGATTGGCATTTCAATTTGGGGATCTTAATGATTTTTCCTTTATAGCTCTTTATAAATTCTAGATAGAAGATCTTTGTCTGAATACTTACTAGTTAAATTTTTTCAATATCTCTAAGTTTTCTTTGAACTCTGTTAGTAAATTTTTCTGGTGTACCAACACTTCTCAGAAAGAGGAAGTCTCAGTTCTTGATTCTTTCAAGGTTTAAATATGTATTTTGACTTTTGTCCATGAACTCTTTGCCTATCCCTATGTCTTTAAGACTTCCTCCCACTCTCTCTTCCTGGAGATTTACTGTTTTCTCTTTTAATATTTAGACCTCTAATACATTTTGACTTTTATCTAGTGCATTGTGATAGATCTGGGTCAAGTTTTAGTTTCTGGCATGTGGAGAACCAGTTTTTTTGGCACCATATGTTAAAGACTTTATCTTTCTTCCAAAAAACAAGTTTGGCCCCTTTGTCAAAAAGAATTTGGCTGAATGTGTTTGTATTTCCTTCTGCATCTTCTAATCTATTCCACTGATCCTCAGGTCTGTTTTGTTTGCCAGTACTACACTGATTTTATCACTGCGGCTTTGTAGTATAAATTTAAGTCACGAATTGTAATATCTCTTACCTTACCTTTGTTGCCTAGGACTTTCTTTGTTATTCTAAGTCTTTTCTGGTTCCAAATAAATTTCAGGAATGTTTTCTCCATTTCTGTGAGGTATGTTGGTGGTATTTTGATAGGGATTGCATTAAACCTGTATAACATTTTAGGGAGTGTGACCATCTTTACAATGTTTGTTCTTCCTATGCAGGAATAGGGAATATCTTTCCATTTTGGCTCTATTAATATAGTGAATTACATATATAGACTTGTGTATGTTGAACCATGATGTATAATCTTCTTAATAATTTGTTGCATTCTATTTGCTAGGATTGTATTGAAGATTTTCACATCTGTGTTCATGAGTGAGATTGACCTGTAGTATTCTTTTTTAGTTGCATCTTTCTCTGGTTTTGGTATCAGTATAATACTTGTCTCTAGGAATGATTTAGGGAAGATTGCATTCTTTCCAATTTCTTTGAAAAATATGAGGAGTATTGGGATTATATCTTCTGTGAATTTCTTTTAGATTTTGGCTGTAAATCTATCAGCACTGGAACTTTTCTTTGTTGGTATTTTTTATATTATTATTATTAATATTATTAATTACAATTTGCATTTCATTGGATGTTGTTGGGTTACTGAGAATTTCTGTATCTTCTTGATTCAGTTTTCATAAAGTGTTCCTTTCTAGGAACCTGTATGTTTCATTCCTGTCTTCAATTCTGTGAGAATAAAGATTCTGAAAGTGGTTATTAATGACCTTCTTGATCTCCACTGGTTCTGTGGTAATGGCACACTTTTCATTCTTTAGTGCTTGAATTTCAGGGTTTTTTTGTTTCCTCTTTTTGATGAGTTTAGCTAGGGTTTATCAATTTTGTTTAATTGTTCAAAGAACCAGCTTTTCTATTATTAATTCTTTTTTTAAATATTTTTATTTTTGAGACAGGGTCACACTGTGCAGTTCAGGCTGGCTTTGAGCTCACTTTGGTAGCCCAGGCTGGTCTCGAACTCACAACGATCCTCCTGCCTCAGCCTCCCAAGTGCTGGGATTATAGGCGTGAACCACCATGCCCAGCTTCATTAATTCTTTCAATTTTTCTCTTCATCTCAATTGAATTAATTCCTGCTCTAATCTTTATAATTTCCTTCTATCTTTGGGCTTTGGGTTTTGTCTGTTCTTCCTTTTCTAGATGATCGAGGTGTACCATCTGAGTACTTCTCTGGCCCTGCTCTGTTTTCTTAATGTATAAGTTCTGAAGTATGAAATTCCCCCTAATATCTATTTTCCTTGCATCCTATAAATTCCGGTAGGCTGTGTTTCAATTTTCATTAAACTACAGATATTGTTTAATTTCTTGTTTAATTTCCTCTGCAACCCATTAGTTATTAAGGAGGGTGTTCTTTAACTTCCACATATATCTGGGGGTTTTTAGGTTTCTTTTGTCATTTATGTGCGGTTTCATCGTACTGTGGTCAGACAATATGTATGGGATATTTTCTGCTTTCGTGCACATACTTAAGCAAAATCTATAAATTAGTATGTAGTTTATTTTAGAAAATGTCCCATGTGAAGCTAAAAAATTGTATATTCAAAAGTGGTTGGGTGGAACACTCTGTGTATGGTCACTAAGTCTAGTTATTCAAAGTTCTGGTTCTGTTCTGCTACTTCTTTGTCATTTTTTGTCTGCTTGACCTATCTTTTTTGTCTTATATAGCTCAGTTTTCCCATATTGGGTGCATACATATTTATGAATATTACCTCTTTATCTTGAATTTTTTCCCCTCACCAGAATGTAGTGGCCTTCTTTATTTCATTTGATCAGTCCTGAAGTAAAGTTCAGACCGTTTGCAATCAGATTTGTTACCCCGGCTTTTTTTTCTGAGGTCTTGGGGCATGTAGTATATTCTTCCATCCTTTGACTTTCAATCTATGAAATTCTTTATGAGTTAAGCATGTTTCTTATGTACAGCATATTTTTGGATTTTGCTTCCTAATCCACTTGGCGAGTCTATTTCTTTTTATTGGACAATTAAGTCCATTTACATTGATGGTTATAACTGAAATGTATTGACAAGATTGCCATATCTTTTACCTACTATTGCTTTCCCCTTTTGTCCTATGTTTCATTGATTTCCCTATTTGGTGGATTATTTCAGTTCTCATTGGTGGAGTTTGGATCACTATAGTTCCTCTCTAAAATATCTCCTAGTAGTCTGTATAGGCTTATCATAATTAATTTCTTTAGTTGTTCATTGTTGTGGAAATATTTCACTCCTCCATCAAACTTGACAAACAGCTTAGCAGTCTGGGCTTTAATTTGTTTTGTAGAGGACTTAAAGCACTCTGCTCCCTACTATTTTTGACTTCATGGTTTGCAAAGAGAAATCTGCTGCTATTTTTATGGATTTTCCTTTAAATCTGTTTGTTTTTTTGTGTGTGTTTTGTTTTTGTTTTTGTTTTGTTTTGTTTTTCTGTAGTGGCTTTTAGTATTTTATTCTTCTACTGGATTTCTGGGTCTGGGGGTGTTTTGAATCAGGTTTATGTTATTTGGATTAATGTATGTTTCAGTTATGTGAATTCTTGGTTGTTTTCTCATACTTGAGAAGTTTTCTGCTATTACTGCTGCTCATATTCTTTTTTATCATTTGTATTGACTCCTTCTTTCACGTTAATTCCTATTAATCTCATGTTCATTTTTGCACCATCTTGAAGATGTGGAATTATTTATCCCTGCATCCTAGTTGTTTTTAAGAGATTCTCTCTTAACTTTTCGCTAAATGTAATGGTGTCTTCAAGATCTGAAACTCTATGTTCACTTTCACTCATATAGTGTTGCCACCTTGTGATTGAGATTTTATTGCCTTGTATATATCTTTAAAACTGCTTCATGCAATCTATTTCGTTCCTATATTGGTTATTGGAAGACTCTGTCATTTTTCTATTCTCCTCTAAATTTTTTATCAATGTCTTTTTTTTTTTTGTCTTTTTGAGACAGGGTCTCGCTATGCAGTTGAAGCTGGTCCTGCGCTCAGTTTTGTAGCCCAGGCTGGTCTCGAACTCACACCAATCCTCCTTCCTCAGCCTCCCAAGTGCTGGAATTACAGGCGTGAGCCAGCACACCTGGCTCAATGTCTTCTTTGAAAGTATTCATTAATTTTTTCATTGTAGTTATCCTTTTTTTGTTTGTTTCAGAGATTATTTCTAATCTGATTGCCTCTCTATCTTTTTGCAGTTTATCCTTTACTATAGATACTATTTATTCAGAGATTTCTTTTTTATTTCATGGGTTAGTTCTGATCTCATTTCATGTATACCTTTCTGCAATTGTTTATTTGTTGTTGTTTTACTTTATTTATTTATTTGCCATGAGATGTGTTTTATTTTCATTCAACATACAAATAATTTTCTATTATATCCCAGGGCAAACCGGAGAATTTGACAGTCTGATGCGGGGGGGCGGTTCCCTCGGAGACCCACTGGCCGGTGGCATTGGCACAGAATGCCCGGGTTCACAGTGCAGTTTGTGACTCGTGTCCATCTTGAGAATGGCTCTTCCTCCACACATCATGAAGGGTGGGGTCTCGGAGGTGACTGGGGTGGGGAATCCTCTCTGCTCTTAGGAAATCTCACTCTGCTTTTCCTGCTCAATGGTCTCTTTGGTCGGCAGGGTGTTCTCCTGCATCTCCATCTTTTTCAGTTTGTCCTTACTGAAGCTGGCAATTTCCCCCATGTCTGGTTTGTCTGCCATTTTCTTAAAACAATCTGAAGTGTCTCGCTCCGAGCCCGAGCTCTCCTGCTGCTCCCACTTGCGTTGCTGCAGCAAGAGCAAGAGCAAGAGCAAGAGACCTTTTTTTTTTTTCTTTAGACAATATTAATACATACATTTCTTTATTTCAGAGGAAATTTCTGCTCTAATTTCCTTTATATGTGTCTGCATTTGTTTTTTTAACTCAGTTGCTATTAATTATGAGGATTCAGCTATGTGATTCCCAGTTTCTTCTATGTTAGTGCCTCCTGCATTTGTTCTGTGTGGGTTTGGGGCATAAGATTGCATCTTGCTCCCTCTTTTTGTCATGTTGTATAGCACTGTCCTTTTAACTTTAGTGCAGAGCTTTGGTGCAGTTTTGTCATTAGTGCTTATTGAAATTTGGGTCTGAGTCACCCATGTCCATATGTGCTGGCTGGGTCTGGTTGGTTAGCTCTGCTTCTTACTACTTCTGCTCATTTTAGTGAACTTGCTGTGCTCCTTGAGCAAGATGTTCAGCTCCTGCATTGGCTGGGAGGGTTTGAACCCAGCATCTCTGCAGGGAATTTTGCTCAGGATTCCACAGAAATGTCAGGTCTGAGGCCGCAGAAGTACCTAAATACTCGCATTCCTGTTGCTGGGCTCTGGGTGGAGATGTATCTGGTGGGCGCTGGCAGGCAGACAGGTCCCTACTCACACACATGCGCAGGTGGCTGGGCTCCGGGAAGGCAAAGTTTGGAACCACAGGCAGGCAGAAAGTTGAGTTTCAGGTTAGTTGTCCCAGTGATAGGAACGCTGTCCCATTCACTGATAAATTAAAAATTAGTTTTCTCTTTTCAAATACCAGAAGCCTCTCCCACTGTCTTGGTGTTATTTGTATGAATCACTGCAGTAGGACCTAAGTGAACTTTACACCTACCTCAGTTCTTACTAGGAGTAAGAAATATTCTTTTTTGAAATAAAAATCTCTTTATTGCATTTTTAAAAACTGATTTCTAATTTTGTCTTTAATCAAGAATGCAATGTACTAAAGCAGTTTTTGTCTTCTCTGATACTCCACATATTTGGATTCCAAACTGCTCACAAAATCATGTTAACACAACAGGCTTTAGTACATAAAGATCATTCTGGGACTTGGGTATATTTTTTTTCTTTGTCTTTTTGAGACAGGGTCTCGCTATGCAGTTGAGGTTGGCCTTGACCTCACTTTGTAGCCCAGGCTGGTCTCCAACTTGCACCAATCCTCCTGCCTCAGCCTCCCGAGTGCTGGGATTACAGGCATGAGCCACCACACCCGGCTTTCTTATTTTTACTTTTCCAATCAATCAAACTGTTATTTAAATATACTTTCTCTTTATTACTATTTCTCATTTTAAATCTCAGCAATTTAAAAAGTGCATTCATTTTGATGTACAAATTATAGTAGATGTACAGGAACAATTTTAAGCATTGTCATTAAAGTTTAATATTTTGATTGGCAAGTATTTTGGATACATTTGTGTTTCTATTTAATTTCCCAACTCTAATCTAGCAACAAAAATTTTGCCACATGCCTGAATCATATTTGTACTTTCACTTATACATTGTATAATCTTGTACATTCTACAAATTCAGTTATTTTGCTAATGAAATTCAATGCATCACTGACAGATTTTGATTACTTACAAATTTGCATTTTGAATTATTGAAATAGAATGTGTTAGGCCTAGTAGATTACATATAATTTTGATAACTAGTTTATTCCATACTAAATGCAGTGCCTAATGTATTAGTAAGTATTTATTGAATAGATGAATGTAATTTGTACACCTGAAACTGCAGGGCATTCTAAGTTTTTCTCCTGATAATTGACATTATTTCTTTTATACACATAAGCATGCATAAATGAATGCATACATAATGTCAACCTTTGAGGACAAAGATATGGAATGTTGCAATTGTGAAAATATGATAGAATATCAAGTTATTCTACTGCACTGATCATGTTATCTGTACCATTAATAGACTAATTTATAAAATGATCACATAGGTATAAAAGTTGAGTGATATGTTTGTTTTCTAGTCCAGGGACATTAGACACATTATTTAACTCAATGCTAAATACAGTATATAATGTTTGAATATATTCATGAAAAATAAAATGGATGACATATAAAATGTAATCAAAACAGTCTCAAATTCATTGTAAATTCAATTAAAACATGTGGATACAAGTTCCTTCTAAATGTAGTTATTTCCTTCAAAAATACAATTTATACCGCAGATATATGAAAAAGTGGCAAATGGTTAATTGGAATGCTAAACAAATTAGCCTATTTCTCTAGGATTTTCTACTCCTCAGTCTACCTTCACAGTTGGGTAAAGGCAGACTAGAAAAAACCATTACTGGATTTATGCATTCTTCTATGTTGTGGATTTTTGAAGCAAACACTGAAAATTTAAAAGAGAAAAAGTCAATACTTTTCATACTCTCATACTATATTGCTTCTTTCATGAATATTATTGGAATTGAAGCTATCGTCCATATATAAAGCTATGGCCCACTATCTGATGATATTTTAGAATTTTTTGAAATAATATAGTATATATTTTATGCTTTTCATTACACATTAGTATTATCTGGTATTTTTGTCACTTTAAGTGAAATATTTCAAAATGTATTTTAAATTTAAACTAAAGTCCACCCCTGCCCACACCCCCGACCAGAGGGCATGCTGTTAACACCTCTCATCCTGGGCCCAAGCCCTATCCCCACTCATAACCCATAACCAGTGAGCACTAGGCAGAAACACTAGGTCTGAGCCCTTGCTCCACCAGAACTTCTTCCTCACCCAGTACCCAGCTTCAGCATCTGATGTGGAACCCTGCAGTAAAATTCCCTGCAAAGAGACTGGAGGTCAGACCCTACCAACTAACCCAGGAGTTGAACATCTTGCCAGAAGAGGACAATAAGTTCTCCTCGGGCAGCAGGAAGAAGCTGAGCACAGAAGCCAGGCCCAGCCAGGCACATGTGGACAAAATCAAACTTGGTAGATCTGGACCCAAATTTAGTAGACACTAACAGCAAAACTTCTCCAAAGTTCCACCCCTAAGATCAGAGGTCACTGCTATACAAAATGACAAAGAGAAGTGGCAAAATGCAATATCAGGTCTGAAGCCCACCCAGAACAAATACAGGACACAAGAAAATAGAAGTCATGACACTGAAATCTCTGAATTAATTGCATCTGAAAAAAGTGAATAAATACTGAAAAGTATCAGAAATAGCCTCTGAGGGAAAAGAAAAATAAAGAAAAAGGAAATCTCTGAATTAATAGAGTCTGAAGTAAAAAAAAAATGAAGAAAAGTATAGAGGAAATCAGATGAGAACTAACCTCTGAAGTAAAAAAAAAAATGACATCTCTAAATTATTAGCGTCTAAAGAAAAAGGAACAACTGTAGATGGTAGAGAGGAAATGAGATTACAAATAATCTCTGAAGTAAAAAAAGAAAAGATGACTATAATGAAAGACTTAATAAGTGCTTCTAAAGAAGACGTTGATTAAAAATTAGAGGAGAATAGAAAAATGATGGATTCCTTGAATGAGCAATATAGAAAAGAAATAGATTGCAAGAAACAATTTCAAAGAGATATACAAGAAAATAAAACCTCAATCACAACTTTGTGACACTATTATGAATGAAAGTAAAGAGAGAGTTTCAGATCTTGATGACATAGTAGCTGTTAGTAAGGAAGGATCCCTTAAAAACAACTAGGATGCAGAAAAAAAATTCAAAATTGGCAAGATGATGCAAAAACGAACAATTTTGGCAACAACACAAAAGGAGTGAATACAAATGATATAAAAACAATATGGGCAGAAATAAGGACAGAACACTTCCCAAATATGAGAAAACAATGTGACATTAAATAAAACGAAGCACGCGAAACTCAAAATAACATCAAACTAACTAAAACACACCCAGACATACAACACTCGAGATCCCAGAAATTCAGCAGAAGAATAGTATATTAAAAGTTCTTAGAGAAAAGAAACAGATCACATTTAAAGGAAAACCCATCAGAATATTGGCAGATTTCTCTTCACAAGCATTACTCTTCAAGTCAACAAGAGTATGGAACAGACTGCTCCAACTCCTCCATGAAAAGAAATTTCAGCCCAGACTGCTATACCCCACAAAACTCTGTTTCAAGTATGAGGGAGAAGAGAAATACTTCCACAAGAAGGAACAACTAAATAATTCCATGATGTCAATGTCAAGCCTATGCAGACTACAAAAACATTTTAGAGAGGGACCAAAATGACTGGAACTTCACAAATGAGAACAGAAACAACCCACTAAATAGGGTCACCAATTGAACAAAGGAGAAAAAGGAGTAAATGGTAGTAAGTAAAAGACATGCTAATCATAAGTCAATACATTTCAAATATAACCATCAATGTAAATGGACTCAATTTCCCAATAAAAGAAATAGACTTGCAAAGTGAATAAGGAAGCTAAATCCAACAATATGGTGTATTCACGAAACACACTTAACTCCTAAAGAAACTCATAGGCTAAAAGTTAAAGGATGGAAAATACTACACGACACAGTACCAAAAAAAAAAAAAAAAAAAAAAAAAAAAAAAAAAAAAAA
>PVJA010050973.1:0-13042 GCA_004027025.1 Myocastor coypus | reverse complement strand
AAAAAAAAAAAAAAACGAGTATTGATTGAGAATAAGAGACTAGGTAAAATGCCATAGGCTTGACAGGCTACAATTTTGTTCATCCTTAGGTTTCTAAATGTCTGTGTAAAAATGTGTAACTGCTTTTATCACATTCTATAGAGATTTATTAGAATACCTATTATTGAAGGAAAATATCAATGTCAAGCTAAGTCTAAGATGTTTGATATTCAGAAAGACAGTGAGGTTAAGCTCAATTACCTACGTTATAGAGTAATAGTATCACCAAGCTTCTCTGCTGGAGGGTTGAGAATGTCAGTTAACAGACCAAAATTGGAGAAAAAGAAGGGCTATGAGGATAGCCATCATTTTGGCTCTAGCCTTTCAAGGTCAGTGAGGATTCAGGACATAAGAGAACCTGTGCTGTAATATCCTATAACTCACAGGTATACCAAATTTTCTGTTCAAAGAGATTATGGGACCTCAGAGGAAAGGGATAAATGAAGTATAGTGTGTCTAAGGAGAGTCATCTGGGGAGAAAATATTCTCTCAAGCTTTCACAGAGAGCAAACTGGTAAAGCAATGGCCCTGACTTGTCCTGATGGCTGACACTGACAACAGTTCTACAAAGCACTGTACAAAGTTAATCCTGAGGATATTTGACCTTGGAAAATACAAATGATGAAAGTTTTGTTATACAGGTCTTGCTTTAACTTGTCATCAATCACCCAGCACAAAATCTTAACTATGAGGCATAAAATGCAGAGCTAGATTAGTATGATGAGCTGTAAGATGCTTAAATCAACGGTCTTCAACATTGCCCATTTTACTAGTAACCCACTGTAACTATGGAACATTGGACTATGTATATAACTACTTCCTCTTAGTTCAAAGTATTTTCTTCTTACTTTCTTTACCAATATCAATTAGAAAATTTATCACATCTACACCCTGTGTTCTGTATAACTATTATGAAGACAACAATATGCAATGTGTCAATTTTTGCGAATGTATTACTAACATGTTTTGAAACTCATATTGTTATCTCTTATTAAAAGTAATAATAATAAACAAACACAGCATAGGACACCCAATCATCAAAAACATAGCACTATGGTATTTCAGTTCCTGCACAATGTTAAGATAGGAGTGGCTACATAAGCCTGGCACAGCCGGATGAAACAACCAATCAGCACAAAGCAGCTGACCACATTAACCAATCAGCATAGGTGTGACTTCTGTCCCATGCTTCCTGTCTGCAGCAGTTCTGCCGTTCTGGGAAGCATCTGTAGAAGTCCAGCCTAGACTGTACATGCTGAGCTCCAGCTCCTTAATCTTTCTGTCAACACCAAAGTACCTCTGCTAAATCCGTTTTTACTTTGCCGAGCTAAGCCTGATTGCTGTTACGCAAGTAAGGGGCTTGAAGGAATAAAATTAGCAAGATGACGCTGATAACACTGAAACATAGTAAAATTTATGCAAATCTCCTTTTTGAACTTTTTCTACTATATAATAGCGTAGGCTCAGGCAAGGGCTGGATTAAGTGATATCTGTTTAGTTATAACTGCTTTCCAAACTGATGAGGGGGTAGAAGAAAGGGCCAAGAGATGAGCGTTCTCAAGCTGAACGTTTTGATTTTTAAAAAATAATGTTTAAAGTTTATTTATTACAGAATCTTGCTATGCAACTGGGACTCACAGCAATCCTCCTGACTCAGCCTCTCCAGCATTGGGATTGCAGATGTGTGCCACCGCTTTCGGTTTTGGGGACAACACCGTGTGACCTGGGTTCTGGGCCAGCCTGACATATGATACCAGGGATAAACCCAAGACCTTCTGCTGCTGGCAGAGAGGATTAGACCACTGAGCTTTCTTTCCAGCCCAAGGCCTTGGTTTTTGAGTACCGTTTGGGCTTGTGGAAATGACCACAATCAAACAGTCTTAACGGAGTTAGGGCGGTGAGGTGAGCAAGCAACCCACCCGCCGACTCTCTGCGGCATTCCACTGAAGGAGGTCACGCAAGAGCAAGGCGCTCAGCCCACTCATGTCTAAGCCTCTTTGCACAAACCACAGACTGAGCCAGTGACAAAGAAGAGACATTGTTCAACTCAGGGGTCCGGTCCAATGTCGAGGACGTGCATAGGAACAGGCCCGAGTTCACACAAGGCCTCGCCTGTCCCAAACTGAGGAGAGAAAGAAGGGCCACGGAAAGCAGATGCAGCCAAACTAAGTTTTGTAGCTGACTCCATTTCCATATTAATCCATTCACGAACAGCATAAACAGATTAATCAATCCATGAGGACAGGACTCTGAGTACTGAAAGAAGGGCTAGGTGGACCCATGCCTTCAACTCAGCATGGAGCTTAAACTTCCATGCATGTTCTAGGGGGACAAACGGTGGTACTAACTGACATGTAGTTGTGGATTTTCTCTGGTTTCTACTTTTGCTTCTAATTTCTGCTTGAATTTGATGATGATTTGATAGGGCATTCTCTGTTATTTTAAATTTATAATTAAATGATTTTTCTCTCATCATTTACTAGATAATCAATTGTAATTACTGTCCCCTGAATGAGTTCCTTCTTTTACTGTTTACCTCTAGAGATATATTGGCTCACCTTCATTAAAAATGTTATAAAACATATCATCTGCTTCTACTTACATTTCTACTTGTGTACTTACACATGGATAATAGAGATCTATTTCTGCCCTGAGTGCCATCTACTGCTCATGTACTTCCTGAGGATTTTGGCTTTCACTCTTGATGACATGATATCTAAGGAGTGGAGACAACTGTGTTCTTATTGTGGATTTGTGCTTAATTAAAGCATACAGCCATCTATAGTGTTTAATTTTCCTTCAATTTTATCTGAACGTTTTTCAAAGCTTTAAGATCAATACTCACTGGTCTGAGGGAAGAATCATGAATTTAAAAGAAAGTTAACCAGCCAGAAGGATCTCATATCACTCCAAATATTGCCCAGCTTCTTCTCTTTTGTAGCCAGTCTGTTTAATTTATGGTTTCTAGGTAGGAAAAAATTGTTGCGCAAGGGCAATCAGTTAGTTATATTTGTTTTCATTTTCGTTTATGCATTCATACTTGATAGGATTGTCATTTATTAAGTGGACCTTAATTCTCAATATTTAGTCTCTTCAAAACAGTATCTGACAATTCATTAAATAAGTTCTCCTCTACTTAGTCAGCATACTAGAGTCAAGCATTTTATTTGGGCTTTTACTGTAATAAAGCATTATTTTCTAAGATGCTTAAGAAGCAAATGATGGCAGTATTATAGTTTGGCTGAATGTGCTCCTTAACCTCGCTGGGAAATAAAGAAAAATTAATCCTATTCATCATCAGTGTTGCCTTCATAATTCTTACACATCTCAAATAATCACTTCGAAATGAAGATTTCGTACCTCCGAGGGCACCTGAAGCACAGCGTCTTCTGTGAACTGTGTCTGGGCTCGTCTAAGTCATCAGTGGGGTTTTCTTTTTTCTTTCTTTCTTTCTTTCTTTTTTTTTTTTTTGCTATCATTCAGCTCAAACTTCACTGTCTCCCTCGTTTATCTATTTTTATTGAACTAGATCTTCTTTTACATTAGTTGTGACGCATTTGGCAACTCAAGTAGATTTTATTTTGCCTTGAAGCAGTATTCTTAGCTTTGCCACCCATACTTTGTATGTTTAGTGTCTAACTTACTAGTAGTTGATAGCTAATAGGAATGAAGAAGTACATAACAGAATAGAGAAAAATTATACTTTTCTATCATCTTTCACACATAATTTTAATTTGTCCATTAATTTTTTGCCTATTAATTCTTTTCTATGGAGGGTTTAATGTTGTAGCAGGTCATCTAATCCACTTAATAAAGTCCTAATAAAGGAGTGAAAATTCTTAATTTCTGGGATGAGTACTGTCGCAGAGGGGCTTACACCTCTTCCCAGAGAGTTTTCTAGGGCTTCAGTTTATGCTTTTCCAATGCGTAGGGCTTTGTCCTTGGGTCTTCTGGTGGCCTACTTGTAAGTCTGTTCAAACCACTGTTGGTTTTCTCCCATTTCATTTCTCACCCCCAATCTCTGCTGGCTTTTGAATCATTCTCCTCACCCATGGGGCAGGTGCTCTTTCTCGATTCGCTATCAGTCCCGTATGTGTGTATACATGTGCGCGCGTGCGTGCCTGTGTGTGTGTGCATGCATGCACATTCATGCGTGTGTGCACAAGTGGGTGTGTGTATTCCTGGTAATAGAACTCCAAGCCTTTCCAGTGAGCTAGAATCACCATTCCTTAGCCTGCTTTATTTCTCATTTTAAGATCGGGTCTCACTAAGTCACTCACTGGTTCAGACAAGCAACGGCGTGAAGTCCTCCTCTGCCTATCTCCCGTTGTGTGGGCATTACAGCTGTGGCTACTGGGCCCAACTCCACAGCAGTCTTGAGTGGTTTTTTTCCCAATATCCCCTTCCTGGAGTCCTGCTTGCTGTCACCATGGCAGTCCTTGTGAATTCTGGCTGTAGAGTGAAGACTGACTCTTGCGGGGGCATTTACTCAGATTCATCCATTAAACACAATGGTGGCGCCCCCGCTGTTCTACTATGCTGCTTTTTAAAGTCTCCCACGTTTAAGACCTGTGCTGCACAAGCTGCATACCCAGGCTGCAGTGAGTTTCCAGCAGGGGAGGAGCCCAGCTGCCCCCATGGATGCCCTCGTTTCCGTGCTCTTCATCTCTGCTCCTCGGCACTCTTTCCACCAGGGAGGCGTCCAGCATGCAGTCCTTCTAGCACTGGTCTGGAGAGCAGGCCACATACCAGGAGCTTCTGTCTGCACACATCCTTTCCAGCTCTCCTGCCTTTCCCCTTATATTTGGCCTCACTTCTGACTCTCACTTTTCCAAAGGAAGATAGACAGTGTTGAGTTTGTCTCTCACATGTACAATGAAGGTATACAAAGCAATTCTCAGAGGAGAGCTAGAGATCCGGTTAGTCCTAGGTCATTAAATACTATCTCATGGGTCATTAATGTGTTTTTAATCATTAAAAATTACTTTTTATAATAATATGCAAAATTCGAATGGATTTCTTATATAGGTATAGGCTGATACCATGTTGTATTGATGTTTAGACGTATATTTATTAAATACTCTGAAAGCTTTTGCATATGCCGCTGGTGAACTTCATAAAGACAGAAATAATATTGACATATCGTATTTTCAGTTGGATGAGAAAAGGGTTTAGTAAGGGTGAAATTAAGTCGCGTCTATGGTGATGTTTGACTCCAGTGAGATTAGAGGCTGAGATTGATAATTTCTTCTCACAAATCTCTAAATTGATCAGCTATACAAGGTGTCATTGTCAATCAGTCTGTGAAGGTAATTGGTCCCCAGACCACTCGCTGTCCTAGTCAAGGAAACAAAGGAAAATTTGGAAAAGGAAGGTTGGGTTGGCTCCCAGATGCTTGAAAACGTTGGAGCTATTAGAAGTCATAAGGGCCAGTGAGATAACTCAGTGGGCTAAGCACCGGCTTAGGCAAGCACAGGCACCGCGCTGGGTCCCTGGCACCATGTACTGCCCCAGCCTCACCCCTGGGCACCCTGCGCCAGCCACCAAGACAGGGCATTGTGGCCCACACCTGTAATCTCAGTGCTGGGGAGACGGAAAGCAGGAGGGTGACCACAAGTCAGAGCTCACAGGTAGTGAGACACTGTGCCTAATATATTTTTAAAAAGTTATAATATTCCAAACCAAATGTATCTCAGAGGAAGCTGTTCAGTCAAGTTCTTTCAGCTTAATTTTAGAGCTTTCCTCAAGTGTGTCCCCACCACTCAATTCATTTTTCCCCTGACATATCTACCAAATCTAGAGAGAAAGTTGCTAATGTCACTCTGGTCCTTGTCTTGTCTCCAAAGTCACATGGTGAATCTTTTGTATCACAGCACAAGATTTAGTCATATAACTATGAAGATTTTAAATATTATGAATCGAAACAGCTATTTTAAAGAACTATACAATATTATTGGCAAGAATTAGGAATAGTACTTTAAAACAATTAGCTGGTACAGCATTAAAAATAAGATTAATTGATTATGGCTATGCCACATAGGACTTAATAGCGCATCTTGGTTATGACTTTCTTGCTGAACTGTTTAGCTTTGCCAGAAATAGTTCAGTCTTTTTAATGTCATACTGAAGTATTGTTTAACAGAATCACTAATTAATGCTGAAGTTTTAGAGATTGCATTAGTGTTTTGTAATATTTGTTAAGAATTCAGACTGTGAAGTTATATATCAATTTAGAGATTTCTTTCTACAAATAATCTTTGTTATAAAAACTTAGCTCTAAAGGTTAGCTGTGGAACACTTATCAGTATGTTTTAAAAATGTAACCTAGTAATTTCATTCTGACATTTCTCTACCAACTGTCTTAAAAATAGCCTAGTCCTAAATACCTTCTGAACCACTTTGATTATCATATTGGTTCCTTCATTAATTAGTGAACTGAATAAATTGTAGACATGCTCGTTGTATGCTCATGTGAAGGTCAAGACTGTATCTTTTGGAAATGATTCTTGTGGATTCTTTGAATTCAAGGCTTCTATTGCAGCAGACCCTACATCTCTCTGGAAAATGCGCTGCAAAATTAACTCAATAATTCATCACCATTGATAAATGAAGATTTCTCAAATTTGAGGAAGCGAGGGCCCCTTCTGTGGGTGCACTCTGGTTGTGCTGAAATGGACTCCCTAGGCTCCCTGGCCGAGGAGCCGACTGCTTGGAGCAGGGTGGAGGCACGGCAGAAAGGCCCTTGAAGGCTCACACCGGGTCTATTCCCGTGGCTTTCTTGGCTGTCTCTGACCACTGCCAGCATCCTGCTGTTTGATGTGTTTTGAGTACTGTTTTGTGAACATTTCTTGCCTAAGCAAACCCTTTGATGTTATATTCTGGATTTTATAATAGCTCTTACTGTATGAAAACACCTTGCTATCCCCACTGGCCAATTAACGGGCACCAAAGAAAACCAAAATATCATAACACAGTTGCTTTATTCTATTATATTTAGTAAATAGAAAGAATTCAATAGAAAACAAAACCATTCCGGGAATGAAACAGCAGGTGAACCCAGGTTTCTCCCATGAAAATAGCTTTAGAACTAAGTAGATGTATTTACTTTCTACTTTCAAGACCAAATAATTTAAAAGAAGACATCAAAGGGCCAGCATCATTAATACAAAAGCTCCCAGGGTCAGAGAAAGCCAAGCTCAGCCACAATACCCCTGGCATCTGTCATGGTCAGCTGTAGACCTCAGAGTGAAGAGTTTCTCAAGCTGCCTTTTAAACTAGTGATGGGCTTTGCAAACACACAGGGAGCTAATTGATGTGAAATGGACAGAGTCCTTTTCCGAGACAGTAATGTACCTGTGACTCATGTTGTTTGTAACGTGTGTTGAGTTACAGATAGCTAATAGCAGTCATTTCTGACACACTCTTCTCCCAGAAAAAGTCCTCTTTCTCTGGTTTTCATTCCAACGCTGGACTGCAACTATTTCTCTTTGTACTTAGCTGTCTTTACCGAAAATGAATAAAACATTTTGACCCTCTGGACTAGTTGATTCTAAGAAATCAATGGTGTGCTTAGTGAAGCAAAGAGGCGGAGCTTGGGTAGGAAGGTTGTGAGACGTCGCTTGCTCATTACTTGCCTAGAAGTATTGAGTCGTTTTTGTTTCAGCGCCAAGCATGGAGGTGGCAATTCGACACTGGAATAACAAGCGGAAATAGTCACATTTTGTTTTCAATCAATGAAAAAAAAAAAAAAAACAATTATCTCAAATTTTCTAAGCTAATGTCCAGATTTGACAACTTTAATTTGTTTGTCTATCATATACTTAAGCCATATTATTTTTCTAAAACTCACATGTGCCGAATTCCTGAGATTATGGAAGATACCTGACATGAGAAAATGTAGATGTCTCTCTGAGGGGCCCTGGCAGGAAATCAGGCATCTGCTGTGGAGACAGCATAAATCTCTTGCTCCTAACACTGGCTCTGTCTTAATTTACTCTTCTTCTTTTTGTCAGCTTATTTAACCTGCAAATTTATAATTAAAGTACAGTGGTGTCAGCTCCCAGAAAATAATCTTATGCAACCTCTTTCCCCTCACCTGCATCTGGAAGCTCTTGTGGGTTGGCAACAGGTTATGAGAATGTCCATGTTTTCCTGAGCTTCCTCCTTGTGCGCTGACTGTACAAGCTGAACATTTCACCCTATTCATAGCCTACCAAAAAGTGAAGCGGTAATTTGGAAAGCTAGGTAGCAGAATGAAATCCGTGTTCTGACCTTCCTGCCATCACCCTTGTTCAGTGGTTTTTCATGGATTCCCTTTCTAGGTTTAATTCACACAAAACATTGTTGTTTTCCTAATTTTAAGGTTCTCAAGAGAAGCGCTTCAAATGGCTTTCTTCTGCCGGGTTCAGTATTATCTTCCCATCTTTTCCCTTAATATTTTATGTCTGGTTTTGTTCAAAGTCTATTTTCCTCTATCAGTCAGAAAATATTGATCTATGTAATGTAAAAGATCTCTTGAAGTGATCAGAATGCTTTCAGGTGTGGCTTATATAAGCCCAGCTCCCCCTGGCTAGCGCACAAGGCACATCAAGGAAATCCTTAAATTCTGATGCGTGCAGCCTACTTTATCCTGCCTCTCATCCTTATATAAAAAAAGTATTCCCCTGTCTCTAGATGAAGGTGGGCATCAGGGAGTGCAAGCAGCTAGGAAGCTCCTCTCTGCACCCCTCAGTGCCCCTTCCTTCTCTGAGCATGTACGCTGTCCCATGTCATTTATACATTTGTCAGCCCACCTTCCTAACCCCAGTGGGTACAGCATGCTTCGTTCCTGCTAAATCTAGCTCAGCTCCAGGCCTCCGTGTCATCATGGGGACCTCTTGGACTGTGTGTCCCATTCTGGCACCATTCCCTGTGTTTGGAGAGTGTCACGCTTTGCTCAGGCAGTCTTGGTCATCGCTCAGGTTGGAGTGGATAGGTATGGCTGTGGTTAATTCTACCATTATTATTTGAACTGAGAAAATAGAAGAAATATACATGCAAATGAACTTTGTGGCCAATAAACAGAAGGAAGCGGAGAATGACCTTCATTGAGAAAATACAAAACATAGTTAACCTCTGCGGAAATGAACATGCACCCACACATTTTATTTTATTATTTTATTTTACTTTTTTATTTTATTTTATTATGGTCAGCTCAGCCTGCCCTGGTGGTGGGGCTGGTGCCACAGGTGGGGCACAGGATCAAACCACGGTCCTTGCGGTTGCCTAAGCTTGCCTAAGCAGGTCCTTTAGACCACTCAGCTATCTCACCGGCCTCACATTTTATCTCTTACCTAAAAATTAAACAACGTTGGTAAATGGTATAATGCAGCTTATTCCTCCTTTAATTAGAAATGCATTCCTTCCCTCCCATGAAGAGATAGACCAAGGAACCTGGCAGGCTTCTCATCTGATCCTTAATTTGTGGCCACTGGCTGATGTGTATTATCAGGTGAGATCCTGATACAGAAACCCATGCTCTGGAGTCCCATGATAGATAAGTGGGTTTAATCAACTCTTCGCACATTCTGTAAGCATGGAAGAATAAATGTGAGTAAAAATGTCTGTTGCAAGGGACGAAAAAGGAAATTGGACACAGTGTTACACCCAGCTGAACACAGGGTCGGGAGCATTTAAGACAGGATTCGCTTAGAGGTCAAAAGATAAATGAACCCTGCTTTTTATTTTTCTTATTATTTATTTATTTATTTTTGTGTCTTAGGGCAGGGTCTACAGGGTGTATAGGGTCTTAATACTAGATCGGACTCGCCGTGATCCACCTATTTACATCCTCCCAAGAGCTGGGATCTCAGGTGCGCGCCACCACACCACATCTCAGTTGCATTCTCAGAGTGCCATCGGGGCGGGGCTCTCACAGCAGGCCCGGGGATTGAACCCTCAGCTCCTGCACCTGCTTAGAGGCGCTTTAATCCACTGAGCTATTTGGCTGGCCCTCAAAATATATTTTTTTAAAACAGAAAGATACATACATTGAAATTTCATGTAGAAGAGATGATCCTTACATCACACTATGTATTAAACCCTTGCTTTGGATCTACCTTTTCATTGAGAACAATTAGCATAGCTGGAAAATATATTTTAAAACAAACTTCTGCCTACCAAAAAGCTGTGTCTTGTGAGGCCAAAATCTTGGAAAAGAAAGAAATCCGAAGAGGTCTTGAGGAGGAGAGGCAAACAGAAACGTTGGCAGGCTTATCCACTGCAGGAGCAAACACTGATAAGGGCTTCTGTTTCCTAGAGACTGGAAAAATAGGAAAGGCGGGTAATTAAAATAGTCCTCAGTAATTACACCTGGCACATGGCTTTTGATATCACATTGCAATGATTTTTGGCTTTAAGATTTTGCTCTCTTGTTTTTGAAACTAGTTTTTGAGGAGATTGGTTCCGAAGACTCTGAAAGACAGGGGTCTTTCCGTGGTCCCTGCAGTTGCCTAAGCTTGCAGGAGGATGTAACATTTCATTAGGCATGTGTATTTTCTTTTTATGTCCAGGGTTTTTTATGATGCATACATTCACTCATTTGATACTTCCTGGAGATAAAATGAAGAACAAAGAGCAGAGATCTAGTGAGGCTCATGAGCGTGGAACCCGCTCTCTGCTGCTCTTCTTGGTTGGGTCTAAGTCCATTTGTCTATAGGAGTTTCAGTTTTCACATCTGTGAAGTAAGGATAAAAATAATATCCAATTTATAGACACTTCTTTTTGAAAAACATACAATTAATGAAAATTTGTATAAATGCTCATTTCCTCATCTTTCTCCTCCTTCTTCAGACAGGCCCTTTTGTGAAGCCAGTAAAATGAACTGGTATTTGAAGCAAAACACTTTCTATCACAAAGTCATTTTTTTTTCTTTTTTTTTTCCCCAAGAAGCTTCCTTGAGAGGTTTCACCTGCCTGGCCCCAAGTCCGTAGAGAAAGGAGACGCAGGAACTCCACCTCGATGCAAGAAGCAAAACACAGACCAACTGACTTGTTGGTCAAGGTATTTATTGGTTACTTTTTACTCATGGTATTTCTGTCCATTACTGGTCAAGAATTCTTGACTCTGCCCTATTTTATTTTGTCATTTCCACACCTCTCTCAAATATGTTCAAGATGGCAAAGCTATTCGAGAGTTGTTATTATTGCAACTTTTAGGCTCACAGATCAATGCAGATCTATCCAGAAGATCACCACCATCCAGAGAGGTTTTTATGCAGGCAGATAAAGTCTTATGATTCTTTGGAAATACGAAATGAAAATAAATAAGTAGTCAGCTATGCCTGCTATTGCACTGCAGACATCTTGATGTTACCCGTGATTTTGAAGTGTTACTTTTCTAACTAATTGAGTGCCATCGAAGTCAAAACTACTTCTATATTTGCAATGATTCAGTGAATATCTTTGCTCAATGTGAATCACTAAAATGTCTTTGCAACTCAAAATGATGACTGACTGACTGTGCACTCTTCTCTTGTAGAATGTCAATGATATAAAAATCCAAAATACAGTCTGTTTTTATAACTTAAAAATATTTAATCCTGATTCTGTCAAGATTCTGAACATCATTTTTCCAAGTGAGAAGTTTGAAATAAAACCATTAAAATGGACAAGTGGTGCAACATCATTTCTTGAATTTCAGGTGTCACTGGCTTAATCAATTCAGGAGTGTTTTATGACAACTATAAATGGTGAATAATTACTGAAGTACATTGACACTAATTTTCATGAAATTTGTTTGATAAAGAAGAGAATATTTGACCCTAGGATTTTAAAAATCACTCTATCACACGGTGTTTGTATATGGTGTATATTTGGTATTATTTCTGTGTGGAATATTGAATGAATCGATGAAAAAACTTCTGAATGCTAGTGATGTAAGCTTCAATTCATGGTACAAAGTAATTCATTTAATTTTAACTGCCGATAAGAACACAACAGGTCTATTACAACTGCATATAACTACATAAGCCATTATTTACAGCATGCGTTTCTAGGTGATACAGCACATTGCTCTGTAGCTTATGCACTCACCTATAGGGTAGTCACATGTAATTCATTTGTCTGTTTTGCCTGCCTACCTGAAGGTCTTAATAACTTGCCGAGTATTTGATATGTGCATTTGGAAGAAACAGATGCACCTGTAAGTCTGAAGAAGTTCTACATTACATCTTTAATAGATAAAGTTTCTGGCAAGGAAAGGATGGTCGATGTGTTCACCAATAAGTCTACATCATCTATAACTACCCCTTAGTTGCAAGAAGCAAACCAAAGCCGGGTTTATCAGGTGCTCAGTTCACCAGTGACCAGCTCTCTGACGCTGCATTTCAAATTTTATATCGTCTTGAGGGCTTAGTGTTGGTGACTCTGTCAAAGGGTAAATATTTTTACATTTACTTTTTAAACCTTGTACTTAATTCTGTCAAAATGACTATGCTTATTATGTTGATGACTTTAGTCCTACAAGTCCCTGCACTCATTTTATACCATGTTTCAAAATGTTTACAATTATAAAGTTAAAATATGTTCAGTTACAAAAATTTGACATAAAGAAAGAGCACTGAGGAAAAAGAATCCCTCCAAAATTTCATAAACCAAATGCCCCACCAAACTGATGCTACATACGCAATTTTTGCTATTCTATAGCAAAATACAAGTTTTTATTTTGTAGCATGATAATGTACATACTATCAGAAACTATTTGATTTTTAACATTTTACATAACAATAAGAATTATACATTCCTGTGCTGTATTTTGGTAAATCCCATCCTAATTGCTGCATATTTAAGTGCCTGTGAAGTTTTCTTTATTATAAAATATGTAGAGACTACTCTCTATGTATCTGTATTTTAAATGCATCTGAAGGTTTGAAAGATAAGAATAGCCATAGATGATTCTTTCTTTCAAATGTACATAAATATTTCAGCCATATTGCTCCTAGATTGTTGTTGTTGTTGTTGTTGTT
>PVJA010050972.1:0-13040 GCA_004027025.1 Myocastor coypus | reverse complement strand
CCTCTTCCCTCTCATCCCCTTCCTCTCTCCTCCCTTTGCTTCTCTTTTTCTTTTCCCACTGGGGACTGAATGCAGAACCTTCACAAGGAGTTACATCTATAGCCCCTTTTAAAAAACCATTTTGCAGAGTACAGTGTGTGGGCATGACCCACGATTGTGAGGACAATATGCAATACGTCAACTTTCAAAAAAAAGAAAGGGAAAAAGAAAAAAAAAAAGTAATGTTGATTTAAAAGGGTTAATGTTTAATTGATCAATCTTATATACCTATATGTATTAATCTAAACTGATCTGATGATGAAAATATGTAATATAACCATTGTTAACTTTAAACAATAACAATATTAAATTAAAAAAAATAGGAAAAAAAAACCATTTTGCGACAATTGTACCAAGTTGCTAAATTGCCCAATCTGGACTCAGACTTATAAGCCTCTTGCCTCAGTTTCTCAGAGTGCTTAGATTATAAAGCATGTACCATCATACCTGGATTCATTTTTTAAAATGTTAGAAACATGTATAATCCTCTTACCAGCCATTTTGAAATATCCAATGGATTATAAACTATAGTCATTCCACTGTGCTATACAGTGGTTCTCAATCTTTCTAATGCCGTGATTCCGCAGTACAGTTCCTCATGTTGCGGTGACCCCAAACCAAAAAATAATTTTGGTGGCTACTTCAAAACTGAAATTTTGTTACAGTATGATTCGGAATGTAAATGCCTGATATGCATTATGTATTCTCATTGCTACAAATCAAACATAATTTAAACATAGTGATTAAGCACAAAAACCATAATTATGTGTTGAGAAATATTTATGGCTAGTTCCAATAAATAACATTTCAACATGGCATAGCATGGGTTTAAATATGTATTTTCTGATGGCTTTAGGTGACCCCTGTGTTTTGGCCGTTCGACCCCCGCAGGAGTCGCGACTCACAGGTTAAGAACTGCTGCTATAGAATAATAGATTCTAATCCTACTGTACTATATTGATGATTCTTAAATGTATACTTCAGGCTCCTACATCTTCTGTGCTCCAGATCCTAACTATCAATAATTGCCTGCTGGATTTTCTTTACCTACATGACCTAAAACTGTGCCCCAGTCTCCGAGCCGAATGCCGAGCCAATTATGCCTGCGGACCCTCCTGCTCTGCGGTCGAGCCTTCCTCCATCGCTTTCTATCCCATTAATGGCATCAGCGTCTGTCCAGGGACCACCCCAGAGGCCATGCGGCTCATCTTTGGACTGCTGCCTCTCCTCCACGGGAGTTCTGCGTGCAGCGGAGTCTTAGGACCTGTGTATGCAGGACCCTTCTTCCTGCCACTGCATGACCCCTTTTGACTGTTTTTAAATCCAGCTTTCTCCACGCCGGTGCATCTCTCCGTGTTGCTGTCGATGCCCACCCTGAAAGCGTGGGTGTGATCCGCTCTGCTAAACATCTACCCAGACTTCCCGCCACGTCTGAGGGAGAGCACTTCTCCTCCCGGCTGTGCGCAGGGGATTGCTCCCAGTGTAGTTCCGGCTTATTTCCAGGAATCTATTTCTACACACCCTTCGGCTTGAACACACAGGCGGCCTGCCTCTCTGTTTTGGCCCTTGGTGTTTTCCCGTACCAGAACAACTTAGAGTATAAAGCCCTCACCTACCCAGTTTCCCTATTCTTAAAAGCCTCCTGGGCTAGAACCTGTGGTCCTCCAGCTCTAGCCTCCCAAGGTGCCTCATGGCTCTGCATTTCTCTAGTACAGCAGCCCACAGAGTTATATAACGGTTTGCCTTTCTGCTTGCCTCGTCTCCTTCTCCTAGGGACTGTCATATGCTCATTACTTCAGTTTCCGCAGTGCCTGGCCCATAGAGGTGCACATACATACGTATGTTACTGTTTCCTCTCATGCTCTTCTTTCTGAACCTTTTCCACCCAATAGATTCAAGGTGTAGATACAGCCCAGCTCATGTTCTTTGTAGCAGAGCCAGCTCAAGAAAGACCCAGTAGGCCATGGGAAATAGTAATGAGAATGAAAGGTCAAGGGCTGCAGGACAAAGAGCACATTGAGCTTTTTCAGTGGGGGGTGAATCGCACCACCCCCACGTGCTTGTTCAGAAAATAAGTCATGTTTGATAGCTTAGTTTTCCCTTACACCTTCTGAAGCGTAGGCCAGCTGTTGTTCACATGGCAGGGAATGAGCCAAGTGGTGGATGTGTGCCGGCAAGGGCTTTCTGGTGATGGGGAACCGTACTGTCTCTCTTTAGGAGGTGAAAAGCAGGGCTGGGATTAGGCCGTGGCTCCTCTAGTATGAGCACGACCAATTTTTTTCTTCAAAGGCAGAGGTAGTTTGGGCTTTGTGGGTTCCATGTCTCCATTATGCATGAAAATGCATACACGGGTTAGTGTGACTGTCTACCAGAGAACTTTATGGACTTCAAAATCTGAAATTCGTATATCTTCCACACAGCAGGAAATACACTTCTTAATTTTTTTCCCAATTTTATTTATTTATTTATTTATGTTTTTGTCTTTTTGAGACAGGGTCTCGCTATGCAGTTCAGGCTGGCCTTGAGCTCACTTTCGTAGCCCAGGCTGGTCTTGAACTCACACCGATCCTCCTGCCTCAGCCTCCCGAGTGCTGGGATTACAGGCGTGCGCCACCACGCCCGGCACCCAATTTTAAAAAAATGTATTTAGTACAGGGTCTATAGCATCTTAGCATACATATCAGACTCATAATGACCCTTCCTGTTTTTCAGCCTTCCGAGAGCTGTGATTACAGGCGTGCACCACCATGCCCAGTCTCAGTTGTCATCTCAGCATGCTCCAGGGGCTGGCACGGGCAGGCCAGAGATCGAAATCGTGGCCTCTGTTTGTTTGTTTGTTTTGAGACAGGGTCTCACTGTGCAGTTCAGGCAGGCCTTGAGCTCACTTTTGTAGCCCAGGCTGGTCTCGAACTCGCACTGATCCTCCTGCCTCAGCCTCCCAAGTACTGGTATTATAGGCATGTGCCACCACACCCAGCTTATATTCTCCAGAATTAACTAATTAATTAATTAATTTATATTTCCTTTTTGAGACAGGGTCTTGCTATTATTCTCCTGAATTTAAACCTTATTTATTTATTTGTATTATGGCTGGCTCAGCCTCACCTGAGGGTGGGGCTGGCACAGCATGTGGTGCTGAGGATAGAGCCACAGTCCCTGCACTTGCTTAAACATTCCTAGCGGGCCCAGCGGGATGGCTCAGTGGTCTAAAGTGCCTGCTTGGGAAAGCTTGGGTGGCTTCAGGGACCGCGGTTCGATCCCCGGCACCACATGCTGCACCAGCCCTGCCCTCAGGGCGGGCCAAGCTGGCCATAAAAATGAGTGAATAAACAAACAAAGGTTCTGAAACAAGAAAAAAATAAATAAAATAAAAAATTCTTAAAAAAAAAAAAAAATAAAACATTCCTTAGACCGCTGTGCCATCTCTCCAGCTCTCTCCTGAATTTAAAAAAAAAAAAAAAAATTATTTGGCACAGGGTCTTGCTACACAGCTCGGACTCATAGTGATCCTTCTGTTTCAGCCTCCCCAGGGCTAAGATTACAGGTGTGAGCCACCACACCTGGTTTTGGTGGCTGGCATAGCACACTCAGAGTTCCAGGGCCAGTGTAGCATGCGGTACCAAGGATTGAACCTGGGTCCTTGAATTTGCCAAGTTATTTCCCCAGCCTGCTCCTGAATTTTTTATCTGATTCTTTTCCCTAGGTGTTTGGAATGATGCAATTAATACTTATATTTTCGAGGAGGACACCTCCAGTCCCCATCTCCAGCCCCGATGGCTCTCTCTCTCCTTCTCTCTCCACCACACACACATAACCTGGTCTTAGGTAGGCACATTACATTTCTGTCAGCAGAGGGTCCAGCTAGAGGAATGAAGTGGACGTTTCCCTTCACAGGGGCCACTGCAGCAGGTCTGCACCTACCCTTCCCTCCCCTCACCAGTCTCGCTCCTTGGACACACACTTTCTCAGAGCCCTGCACTGAGTGGCTCCAGGGCCACGAGGCAGGACAGTATAGAAGTGGGGCTGCACAGAATTTCCTCTCCGAGGCCCTGCAGAGGCTGCCCTAAACTTTGCTTCTCTGCCCTCCCCCTCCCCTGCTCCACCCTTCACTGCCTCCCTGACCTCATAAACTCCATTCCTCTCCAAAAATTGGGTGTGGCTGTTACCAGAGCAACAGCGACAGGCAGGCCCTGGGCAAACAAGCTCAGTTGAGGATGATGCAACTAAACTGGGCTGGAGGTGGGGCTGGCCGTTTTGGGTAAGAGCGATAAGGGAGACACAGACGGCTGAAAACATCTGACTGGAGAGCACAAGGCTCCGAGCTGAGGAGGAGTGGATCTCCTACACCTGGCCTCCACTCCCGTTCTGCCAGCTCCTCAGTGGGGTGCTTTCCTTTCTTGATTAGGGATCCCCTCTGGGCCCCTTTGGTTTGTTATTATTCCACTCCTTGAATCTCTTAAAATAAGCCTGAGGGCTGTCTGGAGCATGGTTCCTTAAGGACACCTCCCCTGGGCTTGCATTTCACCTCTGCCCTCAGATAAGGGCAGTGGCCTTTTGGGGACACTGCTAGATGCAGGAAGAGCTTGTGGTATGGGTAGGAGGGTTTGAGGGCCTTTGAGCTCACGTATCTCAGCTTTCACGGGGCTTCCTGCTGAGACAGTGAATGGAGCAAGGTAATCTCCACCCGAAAAGCAAATTAAAGCATGCATTTCTTCCACCCACCATTACCAAAGTCAGACTTGCTCACTGTAAAAGACTTGGACAGGAACAAAGAAGGCAAAGGTCACCCATAAGTCCACAATTCCAGTCCTCTGGTAACTTAGCATATTTACCTTACCTCTTTATTGATTGTCTCTGTTGCTGCCTATAAAATACGATAGCTAAAAAATATGTTATCTACTATTTTATATCCTGTTCCATCCATTGGCATTCTTTTAAATATTTCCCATTATATTTTGTCTGGAGCAGTGACCAACAGTTTAGAATAGACATTTGCCTAAAACTATAGTCTCATCTGCGCCTTAATATCCAGTTGGCGCTGAGAACATTAGCATCATCATCATCATCAACAACAAGAACATGGGGCGTGGCAGGATGGCTCAGTGGTCTAAAGCGTCTGCTTAGGAAAGCTTGGGCGGCTACAGGAACCGAGGTTCGATCCCCGGCACCACATGCTGCTCCAGCCCTGCCCTCAGGGCAGGCTGAGCTGGCTATAAAAATAAAGAAATAAACGAACAAAGGTTCTGAAACAAAACAAAGCAAAAACCAACAAGAACACACACACACACACACACAAGCATGCACATCAGGAAGGCAGATGGATCAAGCATTCATTATGCGAGGGCCAGGCTTTCCAGATCAGATTTGTGGGGCAGGAAGCTGGGAGTAAGAGGTGGACACAGGGATGATGTCCAGCTGTTCACTGTCCCTCGGAAAACCCCCACCCTGTTACCAGAGAAACTCTTCTGAGACCCAGTGTTATCTGACAACTAGAACCAGGCTCAAAACTGGGAGGATGTATGTTTTGATGCTGAAGAAAACAAAATGAGTCAACATGAGCTCTGCAAAACAAAAACTAAAGCACAACACAGTGGGATTGGATGCTGCAGTTTTGTTGTCCCGAGGGTACCAAGATTATTCTTGCACATCATTCTTTGTTGTCCCAACTCCCTGGGTTTCCCTAGTTTAGCTCCAGCTGCAGAACAGGATGCATCTGTCTCTAGGGAGATGGTGGTCAGCACAGCCCAATAGCCACCACACAGCCCTGTGTCCAGCTCTGGGTTCTGGGGTCCTTGAGCTAGCAGAGAGCAGGAGGGTGGGTTGTAGGTGGGGGGGCAGCCAACAGCAGCCATGAAGCCACCTCAGAGAGCCTGACCCAGGTGCAGGGAGAATTCCCAGGGAACAGCACCAAGAGCCAGGGTTCTCAGCTCCAGGGTCAGCAGCTGGGCTATGAGGGAGAGATCCCTGGGCCCAAGAAAGACATGAGAAGGAAAATGAGGGCAAAGAGGAGGAAATAGGAGCAAGGCGGCTCTGTTCCAGGGGTGGCTATTGTTCTGAACCGCCAGACTTTTTTTTGTCTTTTTTTTTTTTTGAGACAGGGTCTCACTATGCAGTTCAGGCTGGCCTTCAGCTCACTTTTGCAGCCTAGGTTGGTCTCGAACTTGCACCAGTCCTCCTGCTTCAGCCTCCCAAGTGCTGGGATTACAGTGCACCACCAAGCCCGGCCTACCAGTTCTTTTTTTTTTTTTTTTTTTTTTTTTTTTTTGGTGTTGTTTTTGAGGGCCCAGGGTTCAAAATCACAACCTTGAACTTACCAGGCAGGCCCTTGTGCCACAGAACTATCTCCCTGGCACCCCCAGCCTACTAGTTTTTGACAAATAGAATTTGTGATTTAATATTACACGAAGGCCATTCACATAGTGCCTAGAGCAGAGGACCCAGAGGGTAATGGTAGAGGAAAGGTAATCCTTGCCCTTTCATAATGAGGATCCATAGAAATGAGAAAGGAGAAAAACTTTGGGAATATGCTCATATCCCTAGATCAATTGTATAAAAAGCTCTATTTACATTACATGTTTTAAACCAACTGCCAGATAAATCTATTGCTGCGGACTGTCACTGGACAAAAAAGTACTAAAGAAGTTATTTGGTGCCGGTTCAATGAATAAAAGCTAGAAAAGGACTGAACATAAATATTTTGATTGAAAAAAGTACTAACTTGTTTCTTGCAGTGGTTGCTCCACTTTTATTTCCCAGAAGTACTCATTCTAATTATAGTTATCGGGCTTAGGTGCCTAATTCTCCATTGAATCAGGGTTCATGGGTGAGACTTTACAGTTCCTGTATATGAGAATGCAAGCTTGTGGTTACCTGAACCACATGATGTGAGCAGACCCTTGGTCCCATTGGAAGAAAGCATGTTTCTTTGTTTTTATGAGGTAAGAGTGGAAGGGTGGCTTGTTAGCCTTGGTCAGTCGTCTCAACTGTTTACAACCTCGTCTTCAGGCTCGGTTATCAGTGGTTAAAAAATATAACTGGGGAAGTGGTCATATTATTAGGACGAAGCTATAAGGGACAGATTGATGGGGGAAAGTTTGCATGCCTGACATAGCCCCCTGCCAGCCTAGCAATGTTGCCTTTATAAGTGATGGGGTACATCAGGAAACGAGTAGAGGGGAGTTTGCCCATGTCTTAGTTAATTGTTCCAAAGGAAGGGGCATAGACTGGAGCCCTCCTGGCTCTGCTTGGTTGGAGGGGCAGGAAAAGCATTTAAGATGGCAGCGTAATGGGACTGATGAAGTATACAGGAATAATTGAGACAGTCTACAGAATGGCAGGGAGGAGGAATATCTCATAGTGCTCCCATTTACCTGGAGGATCTATACAGCACCATTATGCAAACTGGTAACCTCCTTATCAACAATGCCTGCTTGAAAGAATCATATTTCAAAAAATATAACAACTAATGCAGCACAGCTCTCATTTAAGAAATACAGCCCACTATATGGAGGCTTGTGTTTGCCTCCCACATCCCATGCTGGTGGGACCAGCCCTGTGGAACTCCTTTAATTATGCAATTACTTGTATTAACTATTCTCTGTATACCTGCCTTAACTCTCCTATTAGTTTTAATTTCTCCAGAGATAGTATGTGTATTCTTCTTCTTCTTTTTTTTTTTCTTTTTCAGACAGAGTCTTGCTATGCAGTTCAGGCTGTCATTGAGCTCACTTTTGTATCCCAGGCTGGTCCCGAACTTGCAGTGATCCTCCTGCCTCAGCCTCCCAACTGCTGGGATTACAGGCATGTGCCACCACACCTGTCCAGTATATGTATTATTATTTTTTTTATTTTGTCTTTTTGAGACAGGGTCTAGCTATGCTGTTCAGGCTGGCCTTGAGCTCACTTTTGTAGCCCAGGCTGGTCTCGAACTCACACCGATCCTCCTGCCTCAGCCTCCTGAGTGCTGGGATTACAGGTGTGCACCACCACGCCCGGCTAGTATATGTATTCTTAAAGCAAGAACTAGACTGTGACTACCTGCCCTGGGGGTGGGGCTGGCATAGCATGTGGTGCTGGGGATCGAATCCTGGTCCCTGGAGTTGCCTAAGCTCACCTAAGCAGGCACTTTAGACTGCTGAGCCATCTTGCTGGCTGGCTTGCATGACCTTGGCAAGACTCTCCATCTGTGATGTTCAACATTTGATTGATGCCTTGAAGAAAAGAACCAAAAGGGTGACTGGACTCCAATAGCTATAATTTTAGGGATGATTGCTCTCACTACCATGCTGCAGCAGCTAGGAAAGCCTTAAACTAAAGTATTTAGATTGTGCATTTTGTATAAGAATGGCATAAACATTCTGAACAATGAGTCAGGGACAAACTGACTCAGAAATTAATGCCAAATTAAATAACTTAGAGCAGGCTGTTGTGGTAATGTTAGGAGATTCACTTGTTAGCTTACAACATCAGATACATTTAAAATGTGATTCGAACCCTTCCTCATTTTGTGTAACTCTGATTCGTTGGCATCAAACTCTTTTCCCTTGGGAAAATGTTACATGACATTTACTAAATCATGGCAATATAACTGCTCAGGTTACAATGGCATATAGACTTGGTCTTTTCTTTCTTTCTTTCTTTTTTTTTTTTTTTGTACTTTAGGGAAAGGTCTACACCATGTTCAGGGTCTCACTACTAGATCAGACTCAGTGATCCACTTGGTTACAGCCTCCCAAGAGCTGGGATTACAGGTACATGCCACCATGCCCAGCCTCAATTGCTGTTTCAGCGAGCCTTGGGGGTAGGGCCAGCATGTCAGGCCTGGGGATCGAACCCCCAGCCCCTGAGCCTACTAGATTCTACATTTTCACAACGGTTGAAGGAAATATCTGGAGAATCATTATTGCAAAGCATTATCTGATGGACCTGAATAACTTAATTCCTTACATGCTGTCAAATGGTGTGGGGAAGACCCTGGACTTGTACTTACATGCTATGTTTGTGCTTGTTGTATTTTTTTGTACAGCCTGGAGGAGAGGATGATATTGCCAACAGTCACTAGACCAACAGCTGTACTTTCGCTGATGTTACATAAAATACAGCAAAAAGAAAACAGGGGAAATGCTATATGATTCATGGTAGATCTCTGAGGACAAAGTTAAAGGAACACAAGGAAGAGGATGTTCAGCTGGCAGCAAGCTTCAGGACAGAACAATCCCATTCATTTTTCTCAGAACTGTCTTCAGAGACCAGAGGAGGATATCTTATGTACCTTCAAGTTTAGGATAGCTGCAGCATGTAAATCGCATCTCTTCGCTCATTCCTTCAGGTGGACACAGGTGAGCATCAGAAAGCTTTCTATCGTGCCTCTCTTTTCACAAATAGTCATGGGCACTTGCCATATCTTAGGGCCCTGTGACAGGCTGAAGGACATTCAAAGCTGCAACCCTCTAGGAGAGGATCATCTCATTGGAGCGATAGCTCGTGGCTACCCAAGATACCGAGCTGTGGAGTTGCCAGGGAGATTGCAGGATGAAGGTGTCGGGGCTGGAAGGGCTGGAAAGATGTTGGAGGATTACGAGAAAGAGAAGGTAGCCCCAGAACATGGTTAGCATTTGGAGAGACAAAGAAGAAAAGATCAATCATGTCATGTGGTGAAAACATCAGCCCTGGAGCAAGGTGATCTCAGGGGGACTCCCAGTCTGGTTTGATTGTAGAGAGAGTGAGGCTTAGTTATAGAAACCACAGATGTTAGGCTTATTATTTTGGTTTCATTGTAGGAAAGCACTATGTACTCTGAGATACACTGGCCTGCCCCTTACCTGTAGCTGGCAGCTTTATTGATTGATTGATTGATTTTTTTTTTTCCTTTTTCTTTTTTGAATTTTTCCTTTTTTGAGACAGTCTAGCCTTCTCTAAGATAGCCTTGAGTTTACCACGTAGCCCAGGCTGATGCTGAACTCACAGTGATTCTCCTGCTCATCCTCCTGCTGGCTGGGATTGCTGAGCGCACAACACCTGACTTAATCTGCAGTTGCAGCCTGCTATCCATGCTTTAGCATTTGTGCACTCTCTGTGCTCTCTGCTTAGAGATCTACAGATCTGTACCATCTGCCTATATCGTCTTCATTATGGTATGCCCTAAGCAAGACTAAATTCCACAGGACAGGCTGTGTGAAGTTTTCCTCTGTGGACGTGGCTCAGTGAGCTGGCGTAGCTTAGAGGCTGGGAGGCAAAGAAGGGTTGAAGAGATGCATGGAGGAGCTGGGTCCCCATGTTGGTGACCATTTGTACTAAATCCCAGTCACTGCACTGTCAGGATCCTAAAGCCCCTTGATGTTGATGTAGCACACTTAGCCTGCCTTGATGGCTGGCTCTCTAGTTTCAGCAATCTCCCATAGGACTGTGCTTAGTGTTATTTATCACCTTGTAGTACAAAATTCTCAAGTACAGGTAAAGGGACATATTTTTGCTGAAAACCCTAGACTTTTCAGATCCAGGGGTTTTGCCTGATCAAGCTCCTTGACTTTCCTAAAACTGAAGAAGAAAATTGCTGTGGGCTCTTTACCTTCTTTTTGCCCCTGTCCTTTGACACCACCAGTTGCTTTTTCTCACCAAAACCCCCAGGAAAAGCTCCACCAGGAATCTTGGAAATCAAGTGACCAAAGGGACAAGTCAGAACTGAGCACAGTGCCACCGAGCACCCTGCCTTCCCCCATGTTTGCTTTGGTTTAAAGAATTACCAGGAATAGTATCCTCACCTTTTGTTTTGCAGGAAGCTTTGCTTTCTTTGTAAATAGCTCTTTTAAAAAGTATCTTTCTGTGACTGATCAAACAAATTCTTAAAGCAGGCCAACTGCCTTCTGACACCTGGGCCATTGGCCCCTGCCCACGCTGTTCAGGAGTGTCTGCGTGAATTTTCTGTCCACACCACAGCCCCTCACCCAGTTTCTTGAAGCAGTAGCTTTTTTTTTTTTTAATTAAAAAATTAAAAAAAAATTATTTTTATTTTATTTATTTTTTCTTGTTTCAGAACTTTTGTTTGTTTTATTTATTTTTTTATGGCTGGCTCAGCCTGCCCTGAGGGCAGGGCTGGCACAGCATGTGGTGCCGGGGATCGAACCGCGGTCCCTGCAGCTGCCTAAGCTTTCCTAAGCAGGCTCTTTAGACCACTGAGCCATCTGCCAGGCCCCTGAAGCAGTAGCTTTTGGAGGCTGACACATTTCTGTGTCCAGAATGAGCCAGGGTTCCTCACGGTGGGGCAGCGCATGGACTATACATCTGGAGTTGATCGCTTTCATTTCACAGATGCCTTTCACCTGGTTCTCCACAAAGCTAGGGTAGCTACCATGGGTTGGGGTGAAAATGGGCACAGCGGCATTCATAGTAGTTCCTGCAAGTTCTCCTCTTCTCAACAGGAATCCGCTCAGGCTGATATGACCAGGTGCTGCCCACCAGCCACGGCCACACAGACACTGACATCCTCCTCCGATTCCCCTCCTGCCAGGTGCACCAACAGCCCTGGGACACAACCTCCACAGACCTCATGCCAGATCTCTCCTCTGGCCTTTGTTCATGCTCTTCTTTCCTGACCAGGCCTTTCCTTTCCCCTGTACACATTGAAATCCTCCTCATCCATCCTTCACAAAGCCACTCTAGAATCTCTCTCATGATATGGCTCTAGTTCTTATCTCCTTGTTTAATGTGAGTCCATTTGGTTTCCTTGAGTATATGAGTTTGTAGTCTGCAAACTCTAGGAGGCAAGATACCCTGTTCATTCCTTTTCTTTTCTTTTCTTTCTTTCTTTTTTTTTTTTTTTGGCTTTTTGAGACAGGGTCTCACTCTGCAGTTGAGGCTGGCCTTGGGCTCACTTTTGTGCCCCAGGCTGGTCTCGAACTCACACCGATCCTCCTGCCTCAGCCTCCCAACTGCTGGGATTACAGGCATGTGCCACCATGCCTGGTCCCATTCCTTTTCATATAGTTTCTACATTCCCCTTTGACACACACCCTACCATAAGTTGATCAATAAGTATTTGCCAACTGGTGGATTTTTCTATAGCTCATATTACAGAGAAAAAAACATGCTAGGAGGCTGAGGTAGGAGGATCACCAATTTAAACCTAGCCTGGGCAACTTCAGCACCTTACATTTCAAAATAAAAAGTGATAGAAGGGCTGAGGTTTTAGGTTAGATGAAGGCCCTGGCTTTAATCTGCTGTAACAGCAGCACCAACAATAATACCACAGCAAAAGCTCAATGTGGCCCACAAGAACTTGCTTTGGGTATTTGACAGGGAATATATCTATGTGCATACTGGCCTTCTTGTGCATTTCTTGTTTTATTTAACTGACTAGTACAAGAGCCTGACTTCAGCTCTTCCTGTTTAGTTAGAACAATTCACATTAGTAAAGACGGACTGAACTTCTATTGAATGCGTGTGCCTGACACTGGCCTTGGAGACCTGCTGCTGGAGAAGGGGGTAGAAATGCTCTTCTTAGTCACCACTCTTTTCCTTCTGCGTTCTAATGGGAAGTGACTGCATTGGCTATGGAAAGAAACCACTGTCTGCAGGGTGATGTCAACAGGAGGAGGAAGATCCAAAGGGCCAGGGCTTGAAAGCAGGACTTCAGTGTACAGAAACTCAAATGACTGGTACCCAAAGTCCACTCCGTAGCTCAAAATAACTCCGACGATCAATTACGCAAGTGGCGCAGCGCTCACCAGGACCAGATGAGCCACAGGCCACAGCTCTTTCTGGGGAGCAGCCAGCCCTGCAACAGCCAGGGAACAAAGTCAGGAAAGGTCCCTGACAAAGGCTAAATTTATCCAGCTGCTTGAGGGCATGAACTTCAGCACCAGCGGGCACACGAGGTATCGCTCCGATGCCAGGGAGACACCTGAGAAAACAGAACCTGGGGCTGGTGATTCACAGTAGCAGAAGAGGGGTCTCTCACCTGTACTGACTCTTGCAGGTGTGTGTGTGTGTGTGTGTGTGTGTGT
>PVJA010050971.1:0-13048 GCA_004027025.1 Myocastor coypus | reverse complement strand
GGGGGCCCGGCAGGATGGCTCAGTGGTCTAAAGCACCTGTTTAGGAAAGCTTAGGGATTGACCGCAGTTCGATCCCTGGCACCACATGCTGTGCCAGCCCTGCCCTCAAGGCAGGCTGAGCCAGCCATAAAAATAAATAAATAAACAAATAAACAAAAGTTCTAAAACAAGAAAAACAATAAAATAAAAAATTCTTTAAAAAAAAATTATGTGCTGGATGCTAGCGCTCAAATCCAAAGCAGCCCAACATCTATCTTTCTTTTACAGCTAGTGTTTTGGTGTTGTATTTCCAGGTTTTCTTCTCTAATTTATTTAAATTTCACCCTAAAGTGGATGTGAGTTTGGGCCCAGACATGTGCCATGAATAGATTTGTCTCTGCTGAGCAACACTGCCCTTGTGGAAGGGGACCCCTGGGTGGTGCCACTAGGGTCTTTTTATACTTGTCACTCACACTGCTCTTGATAGGGGACCAGCCATTGCTTTGTTCAGGGCTCTTGGCAGCTTGTGGTTCCACAGGCCAAATGTGATGTCTTCTACATCAGAGCGGCATGTGCGATGCGAGGTGCTTCTTGGTTTTACTGAACCGGAAGCCTTCTTTTCCTTTTACCCATAGCTTGTTACTTTCACAGAGTTTCCGAAGCCAGGAGACAGGTGCCATAGCTCTGCTCCTCCATCTCTAGATGCAAATAGTCTCTGGCAATTCTTTTAGGGGTCTACCTTAGTGATTTTAATTTTCTTTTTCTTTTTTTTTTTTTTTTTCCTGTATTTTAGGAAAGGGTCTACGGGATGTTCAGGGTCTCACTACGAGATTGAACTCGTAGTGATCCACGTGTTAACAGTCTCCCATGAGCTGGGAGTACAGGCAAGCACCACCACGCCCAGTCTCAACTGTGGCTCAGTGAGCCCTAGGGGCGGGGCTGGCACAGCAAACCCAGTGTTAATTTTTTACTTGATTAGGGATGAAGCACAAATTGGCTTTTCTTTTAAAAATTACTGAGAGGCCGGCGAGATGGTTCAGTGGTCTAAAGCACCTGCTTAGGAAAGTTTAGACAATCTCAGGGACCACAGTTCGATCCCCGGCACCACACGCTGCGCCAGCCCAGTTACCCCTCCCCCGCCCCCGCCCCAGGGCAGGCTGAGCCGGCCATAAAGAAAAAGAGAAAGGCACAAGCCAGTGTGAAATGATAGCCGTAGACCCAGGAAACCAGTCAGAAAACTGAAACGTCAGATAACAGAAAAGAAACTGAGCAGCTGGGATCTCTGCGCTTGAGTGGACAAAGAGGGTGACGCTATTTAGAACTGCGGCAGGGATTTGCCTCCAGAGAGTGAGTCATTCAGAGAAATCAGGGCGTGCAAACCAGAGTTGCGATTTTGATCAGCAAAGGCCTGAAGGTCAGGGGCACCGGACGTCATTCCCTACCTGCCCACAGCGAACACGGTCAGCCCCACAGTGATGTTGCGCTGAACGAAATGCTTCTGCAGGACCCCCTCGTCGTAACTGTCGTGCCACACGATCGGAGCTGACCACTCCGCGACGCTCAGGTTCCTGTTCAGTCCTGATATTTCTCTGTAGAAAAGACGCAGAATTTTAAGATAAAATGCATCGCCGGGCATGGTGGCGCACGCCTGTAATCCCAGAGCTTGGGAAGCTGAGGCAGGAGGACCGGTATGGGTTTGAGACCAGCCTGGGCTGCAAAAGTGAGCTCAAGGCCAGCCTGAAAGACCAAAAAAAAAAAGGGAGTGGGGGCTGGGAAGATAGTTCAGTAGAATATGTGCTTGCCTGGCAAGCACAAGGGCCTGAGATCAATTCCTGGTTCAAGAAGAAAGAAAGAAAGACAGAAAGAAAGAAAGAAAGAAAGAAAGAAAGAAAAAAGGAAAGAAAATACAGAGGTCCTGAGTTCAATCCCTGATACTAGAAAAAAAAAAAAAAATGCAGCATGGTAAAACACCAGGAGGCATTGCTAAAGCACAAGGCCTTGTGGCTGACTAGCGCGGCTTGTTGCGCCTAACGCAATGCCTTTATGAGCTGAAAAACTCACTAAATAACATATTAGGAATGGCCCCATCCTTCCGAAAGTCAATGTACAGATTAGTTATGCCTGGCCTACTAAATTTTTGAAGATACTTAGTTAAAAGGTCTCCCAAAATCTAAAGTAACAATTTCTCTAGCTAAAAGTTCCTGGTCTTAGATTTTTTGTTCTTTCTTTCTTTCTTTCTTTTTTTTAGTACAGGGTCTCCAGGGCCTCACTCCTGTTTTCAGCCTCTCAAGTGCTGGAATTATAGGTGTGTGCCTTGATGCCCAGTCTTTGACATTATTTTCAAAAGCCATGTTTTTGTTTTTTCAAATATCTCTCTGTGTGTACATGCTGCCCGTGCTAACAGTGCTGCGTGCTGTTAATACAAACTTGGCCAGAACTGCAACAAGCAGTCCGAGGTTTAGAGCAGCCAGCCAGGAGGTAGGAGTGGCACAGCTTGCTGTCCTCTGACTCGGGCCGTCCCAGCTTCCTTCAGAGAGTGCCAACCGGCCGTGCTGCAGGCCACATGCAGCCCTTGGGCCCGTATGGGTTCCCGTTCTGGCGGCACAGGGTAGTGCTCACTCCCAAGGAGCTGCAGGTGCCTGCTCTGGCCTGTCTGAGGGCACCTTTAGGACCAACGCAGAGCCTTTGTCTCCCCTAAGCAGCCGCTAATGCCACAGTGCTCTTTGAGAACATTTGAAAAGGAAACAAGTTCCTACCACCCTGTCAACAATTAGACTTAATGCAAACACTAGAGGTTTTAGAAGTCTGGGAGGGACACCAAGGAAGAAGGCTATTTTGAAAAATAAGACCTTTTTTTTTTTCTTTTTGTCTTTTTGAGACAGGGTCTCTCTATGCAGTTCAGGCTGGCCTTGAGCTCACTTTTGTAGCCCAGGCTGGTCTCGAACTCGCACCAATCCTCCTGCCTCAGCCTCCCGAGTGCTGGGATTACAGGCATGAGCCACCACACCCGGCTGAAAAATAAGACCTTTAAGCACTCTCAGTGTAACAAGGTATTTAGAAATTCATGGGTGGATAGGCCAAATAGCTCAGCGGATTAAAGTGCCTGCTTGGGCAGACCCAGGGACCCACGTTTGATACCCAGCCTGCCATGCCAGCCCTGCTGCTGGGGCACACTTTGATACAACTGAGCCTGGGTATGGTAACCCAGGCCTATAATCCCAGTGCTTGGAAGGCTGAAAACAGGAGGATTACTGACTGTGATCTGTGTGGGAGACACTGTAGACCCTGTACTAAATTACATTTTATTTTATTTTGTTTTATTTTATTTTTTTTGTGGGACCAGGGTTCGAACTCACGACCTTGCTCTTGCCCAGCAGGCACTTGTGCCTTGGAGCTATCTCCCCAGCCCCTACATTTTAAAAAGGATAAAAATTATGAAAACCTATATTTTATTTATTTATTTATTTATTTATTTATTTATTTATTTATTTGTGGGACCAGGGTTTGAACTCATGACCTTGCACTTGCCAGGCAGGCACTTGTGCCATGAAGCTATCTCCCCAGCCCCAACACGTCTATATTTTAATAAAAAAGCACAAGTATGAAAAGAAGCAAGAAAGTATGGCCATTTACGATGGCCAAAACTAATATACACCACCCTTAAGGAACTGAGACATTATATTTACAGGACAAAGACTTTAAATCAAATATTAAGGATGGAGCCCACTGGCTCGGTGTGTGCTAGGCAAGTGAGCTACCCTCTGAGCTCTCTCCAGCCTGCCTTTTATTTATTCTACTGTGCTCCCCAGCTGGCCTCCGACTTGGAATTCTCTTGCTTCTATCTGGGATTATGGCAGTGGTTCTCAACCTTTCTAATGCTGTGACCCCACAATACAGTTCCTCACGTTGTGGTGACCCCAAACCAAAAAATAATTTTGGTGGCTACTTCAAAACTGTAATTCGAAATAAATAACATTTCCCGATGGCTTTAGGTGACCCCTGTGTTTTGATCTTTTGACCCCTGCCGAGGTTGCAACCCACAGGTTGAGAACCGCTGGATTATAGGAATATGCCTTCCCCCAGCTAGACTAACTATTTAAATTCTATTCAAAGAACTAAAGGAAACTGTAGACAAAGAACTAGAAAAAACCAGCTAAAGCTCTGCATAGTAGTGCAGGCCTGTAATCCCAGCACTTGGGAGGCTGAGGCAGGAGGATCACTATGACCAACCTGGGCTATGAAGTGAGTTCAAAACCAGTTTGAGCTGCCTAGCGAGACCCTGTCTCAAAAAGACAAAAAACAAAACAAACAAAGTAGGCAAGCAACTAAGGAAAACAGTGGCTTGACAAATAGAAAAGATTAATCAAGAGAAAATATTAAAAGGAACAAAATAGAGATTCTGGAGCTAAGAAGCCCAAACATTAAAATGAAAAAACTCCCTGTAGTGTTTTAACAAGAGATTTGAGAACAAAAACACAGTCAGACATGCACAGACTGTTCTACCCAACCACAGAACACATGGTCTTCTCAAGCACACGTGGAGCAAGGCACAGGCTAGACTGCAAGTTGTCCCAACACAAATCTCAATAAACTAAAAAGACATCAGCTCCCTCGTTCCCCGCCTCCCTCCCCCTCCCTCCCCCCTCCTCCCCTCCCTCCCTTCCCCTGTTTTTGCTCTCTCTGCTATGAACTGTTGCTCCTCTGCCATGTGCTCACCCTCTGGCCTGGAGCCAGCTGATGATGGGCTGAAACCTCTGAAGAGTGGGAGAATTCTCCTTTCTTAAATAAAATTTTCCTTCTTTAAAATAGAGACATCAGGCCAGCCAAATAGCTCAGTAGATTAAAGCGCCTGCAAGTGACCCTGCCACTGAGGTGTGCTGAGACAGCAATTGACACTGGGCGTGAGTAATCCCAGCTCAGGGGAGGCTCGAGGGAGGCAGATCACTGCAAGTCTGATCTATTAGTGAGACCCTGAACGCTCCGTAGACCCTTCCCTAAAATTGAGGGGAGGGGAGGGGGGGAGAGATCAGTACTGGTGGAAGAACATTAGAAAAGTGACAGAAAAATCTAAAACTTGACAATATGTGGAAATGTGAAAAGATAACTCTTAAATAATCAATAAGTTGAAGAAGAAATGACAGAGGCAGTTAAGAAATGCATTGAGATGAGTATAAATAAGAACATAGCTTGAACTTGGCAGTTTTTAAAATATGACACCAAAAACCCAGGCAACAACAGCAAAGTAGACAAATTAGACTTTAAAAACCAAAACTTTTATTTCATCAAAGAACAAGATAAAGAAAGGGAAAAATAGCCAATAGCATGAGAGAAAATATTTATTAAACATATATCTGAGAAGAGTTTATATCTAAATATGGAAAGCATTCTTACAACTCAACCTTATAACTCTATTCTTTTTATAATTAAAAATAAGACCCAGCTTTAAAATGCTCAGGCATTTCTGTCTATATACAAATGGCCAACAAGCAGATGAGAGGAAGCTCAGCAGGCATTAGTGAGATGCAGATGAAAACTATTTCACCACAGATGCAGAACAGAAGACAGCAGGCGCAGTGGGGCGCGCCTGCAGCCCTAGCCATTTGTGAGCTGAGGCCGACGAGCAATAGGGCCCAGGAGTTCAAGACCAGCCTGATCAGCATAGCAAGACCCTGTCTCACGAAACAAAAACCAAGTGACCAACCAAAACAAAGGACAAACACCAGAAAATAACAGGTAAGGCATAAGGCATGCTTATAGTCCTAGAACTTGGAAGGCCCATGCAAGAGGATCGTGAGTTTCAGGCCATTCTGGGCTACACAGGGAAACCCTCTCTCCAGAAAAAGAATAAGGAAATGAGGGAGAGAGAGCGAGAGCGAGCAAGAGAGAGAGGGAGGGAGAGAGAGAGAGAGAGAGAGAGAGAGAGAGAGAGAGAGAGAGAGAGAAAGAGAGAGAGAGGGAGGGAGAGGGAGAGGAAAAGAAAGGAAAAAAGAAATATTGGCAAGGATATAGGGAAACTCGAACAGTCATACATTATTGGCAGGAATGTAAAATGGTACAGCTGCTGTGCAAAATACTTTGGTAGTTTCTCAAAAATTCAACATAATTATCATTTAATCCAGTAATTACATTTATGTATCCAAGAGAATTAAAGACGTTTTCAGAGGTGGGCATGGTGGCTCACGCCTGTAATCCCAGCACTCGGGAGGCTGAGGCAGGAGGATTGGTGCGAGTTCGAGACCAGCCTGGGCTACAAAAGTGAGCTCAAGGCCAGCCTTAACTGCATGGCGAGACCCTGTCTCAAAAAGACAAAAAACAAAAAACAAAAAACAAAAAAACAAAAAACGATGTTTTCAAAAAAAGAATGTGTAGTTGAATACTTATGGCAATATTATTTAAGTAAGAGCCAAAAATGTGAAAATAACCTAGCATCTATTTTGTGATAAAGACATCTAATATTAAAGCACCTGTAAGCAGGCACAGGTGCCAGCGGTTCTATCCCCAGACCTTCCGTGCCATCCCACCCCTAAGACTAGGTGCAAGGTGCATGCCTGTAATCCCAGCTCCTGGGAGGCTGTAAACAGGTGGAACTAATCTGATCTAGTAGTGAGGCCCTGAACTCCCTGTAAACCCTTCCCTAAAATACAAAGAAAAAAAAGACATCTGATATGTTTGCCTGGTGGAATATTATTCAGCTATAAAGAGGGATGAAATACTGATACATGTGATAGCACCTGAAAGAAGCCAAACACCAAGCACTACATGATTGGATTTCCCTTACACAAAAATGCTCAGCATCAGTAAATCCATAGAGACAGTGAGCAAATCAGTGCTTTCCAGGGGTTGGAAGCCCCTGGATAATGGGGAATTGCTGCTCTGTGAGAAGATTTCTTCTGGCTGTGAACAGATGTGTCTGGGTTAGATAATGGCGGTGGTGTGACAGCACTCACATTCACAGAACCAGGGGCCAGTGAGATAGCTCAGCAGAGTAAAGCGCCCGCTTAGGCAAGCTTAGGCCCATACAATGATCCCTGGCACCACATGCCCAGCCCTGCCCCAGGGTGGGCTAAGCCCGCCACACACACACACACACACACACACACACACACACACACACACCACAGAACTGCTTAGTTTTAAATGATTGCTCTCTGGTGAACTTTGCATTATGTAAATTTTACCTCAGTTTGAAAATACCTAGAGGGCCAAGGAGATAGCTCAGTAGGATAAGTGCTTCCCTGGCAAGTGTAAGGGCCTGAGTTCAAGCCCCCATTCCAAAGAAGAAGAAGAAGAAGAAGAAGAGGAAGAGGAAGAGGAAGAGGAAGAGGAAGAAAAAATACCTAGACAGACAGAGAGGGGGGAACCAAATGACAAGCGCAGAGATAGATTTTAACTGACACTTTAGAAAGGTGAGCACTCAAGTGGCCAATAATTATATGAAAGGGTGCCCAGCATCAATGGGAAGGAAATCCAAAATCCCTAGTGGGAATTAGGTTTTGCCAGTGGTCTGGCTGGAATAGACCGAAGTGTCTATTGCGCTTTCTCCTTGGTCCTCCTGATGTGATAAACCATCACCTGGAGTTACCAGGATACACCTTGCCTGTCCCACCAATGGGATCAGCTGCCAAGGCCCTTTCTTTCATAACTGGGCCCACAGCACTCTGCTTTGCTTTATTTTTCTGGACCTGGAACTCTGCAGGCCCTCCTTCTCCCTTGCTGGTGCTGCCTTCAGACCAGACAGAGGAAGCAGCGGCTTGCTAAATCCACTTGCCAAGTTCTCCAGCACTTATAAAACCAGCCTCTTCGCGCTCCGCAGCTGGTCCCCAGCCCCAGGAGGTCTTTGGAATGGACAGACACACCATGGGCACCACCGGCACTTAGGCTCTGAGAGTTGCTTCTCCACATACCTAAAGCTGAATGACTCCAGCCTCTTCCTTCTGCTTCTCCAGCCCCAGCAGACAAAGCGCCTGTAGGTGTTACATCACCATACCTCTGGGGCCCGCCTTCCCACTCCATTTCACAGCTAGCAGCACTAGAGTAGTCAGTCATTCATTGTTTGAAGTCCTCTGCCTAAATCACTGGTGTACTTTCTGTGCTCTGATGAGACTCTGATAAAAGTGGAAGCGTTCAGAGAGGATGAGTCACAGGCCATTATCAAGTCTTGATCTTAAACCTGGAAGTCTCCTTTCGAAATTTTAACTAGGGAGGTTACGCCAAGCCTGCGGCCTTAGAGAGAAAGACAAGTGGGTAGATTGAAAAGATGGAAGAATTTGATCCCTGGTTCCGAGAGAAAGAAAGAAAGAAAGAAAGAAAGAAAGAAAGAAAGAAAGAAAGAAAGAAAGAAAGAAAGAAAGAAAGAAAGAAAAAGTAAAGATAAGACAAGACAAGAAAGAAAAGAAAAGAGAAGAAAAGATGGAAGGAGAGCGGTTGGGCTATGGGACGCCGTGTGCAGCCAGCCCCTGGCCCACGTGGGTTCACTTCCTCTCGGTGAACTGAGCAGAATCCACCACACCATGCCAAGTCCGCCCTCACACTGTGTCTGCCGCTGCTCTAGGCCTTTGAAGACGACTCAGCTCTCACTCATGAAGGGCATGCCTGGGTCCCAGTGTCCAGCCCCAGTCAGTCTTAGCTATCGCCCATTTTTAAAAACACTGTCATCGAAGATCCACCTTCTCTCTGACATCACAAATCTTAGTAGTGGTACTGACAGCATCTACTGACGTTCACGGATCAACCTCACATGTGGTGAGGTTTGGATTCTTACGTGGGGTGGAACCAGTCTGATAGCTGCAGTTCTCTTTGATGTGCCTGGATCCTAAAAGAAAAATGGAAAACCAATACCAAGAGTCATACTATATCCACTAGAGGTTGAGATGCTTGAATATTTATCAAATCGGGGGCTATATTATAATAAGATACCAAATAAGGGTGAAACAATAAGAAAAACATGGGTGAATGTTAACGGTGATGGTGGCATAGGGTTTTCATGTAGAGAGACAGGACACAGGAAGCAGCTTTCCTGAGGCTGGCACTGACTCTGCAGATTGGCCTCCAAAGGCTGAGTGCACAACTTGTCCCAGTGGCATCCTTTTAGACAATTTTTGGGTCTTTGCCTCGCTTATATGAGCACACAGTAGCATGCTACAGTCTGGTTGGGTATCCATTGACATTCTTCAGTGTGTTTGGGTGTGACTGAGGTTACAGAGTTCCAGGAGATCTACACAAGCCGGAGGCTGATAACTCAGGCTTGGGAACAGTCCCCACCTCCACAGGTCGGGAAGGGCCTACCTACCACAATAGCACAAAACAATCTTGATTTCCACTGTCAAGAACTCTCTGTGCTGCCCAGAAATCTTTGTTTCTAAAAATACTCACTCACCTAATTCCCATAGAAAATAGCAGCCATTAGATTAAAGTTCAATTTTCTGCAATCACTGGCAATTTTTCCTTCCACACTAAACTGCTTTAACAATGTTAAAGTTTTTATTTGCGAAGAGCCTTGGTTTGGAATTGACAGCTAGTCTCAGAAAGTTTCTCCTAGCACCTTTATCACCATGTCACTGTCTCCTCTGCCACTCTCCTAGAGCCTCACATTCTTGCATCCAGGTTAGACCTCTCCTGTGAACTCAAGACTGGAACACTTAACTATATACTCTGAAGTTCTCTGTTTAATATTTCTTTTTCTTTCTGTGGCCGGCTCAGCCCACCCTGGTGGTGGGGCTGGCATGGCCTGTGGTGCTGGGGATCAACCATGGTCTCCATATACTTACCTAAGCTTACCTCAGCAGGCACTTTAGACCGCTGTGCTAACTCGCTGGCCCCCTATTTAAACTTTTGAGACCCCTCGCAATGAGGGTGCTGATGCCACATCCTCTCCCCACCAGAGTTGCTTCTCTTCGTATGTTGCTATATCTCAACAGATCAGTCTGGGTTGGCAAGGCAGAAACGTGGCAGTCTTTCTACACACAGCATCGCATCTGGCAGGAAGCCCTCCAAGTTTTACTTCTCAAACATCCCTCAGATCTGCCACTTCTTTCTACTTCCGGCCGCCATATGAGTTTAAGTCATGAATATTTCTTTTTTAATTCTTCATTTGTGTATTTGGTACAAGGTGTCACTAGCACATCAGATGTGATGATCTTCCTGTTTTCAGCCTCCCTAGACCCTGGGATTACAGGCGGGCGCCCTCAGGCCTAGACTCTGTCACTGCCTCAGTGAGCCCTGGGGGTGAAGTCCTGGGGGGTGGAGCCAGCAGAGCCTGCGGGGACCAGACACTGCACACTAGTCACCAATATTACTTGTCTGGGTTATTGCAATAGCTTGCCTGTTGGTCACACTGTTTGTATGCCTCTCTCTCTCTCTCTCTCTCTCTCTCTCTCTCTCTCTCTCTCTGTCTCTCTGTCTCTCCTCTCTCTCTCTGTGTGTGTCTCTGTCTCTCTGTCTGTCTGTCTGTCTCTCCTCTCTCTCTCTCTCTCTCTCTCTCTCTCTCTCTCTCTCTCTCCTCTCTGTGTATGTGTGTGTTGAACGTAACCCAGGCTCTCACGCATGCTCCCTAAATGTACCACTGAGCTACACCCCTAGCCTGTATGCCTTAAAGGAAGAGTTTGTAGGGTAAAGAGAATAATACAATGAACTCCCCTATCTGCACCCCTCAGAATCAGCCAGGTGCTACTCTCTGCTTGTCTTCATATCGTCCCTTTTCAACCCGTTTCCCCAATCTTCACTCAGCTACTAGGGCTCCAGTTTTACTAAATCACGCAGCCCCATCTCCTACAGGGCCTTTGTCATCATAATTTTCCTGCCCTCCAGATATTTTTAGATTACCTTAAGTGTGCCACAAATCGCACCAGCTTCCCACCCAGCTTTCAGGTCTCTCCTCAAGTATCCCTCCCTCAGGATGCTTTGCCTGAGTTGCTAGATGTGATTAGAGTCTTTGTTAAGAGCTAACAGCTATCGAAGCCTTTCTTAAGTGTTATCTAATTTATCTCACACAGCACCTGTAGGAGATAGGGACCGTTATCATTGTAGCATCACTATTTCACCAGTGAAGGACACAGAGGCACAAAAAGCCTGCATTATCCTGCCTAGAGTCACCCAGCCAAAGAGAGATACCCAGCTTTGCCTGACTCCCCTTTTTCCTTTCTGCCATACTTTACCGGGCTATGGAGCCAGGGCAGCTCTGGAGAGTTGGTCCTGGGCTGAGTTAATGAAGAGATCGGTCAGCTAGGACGCTGTCATATTTCATAGGGCCGTTGTGGTTCCCGTGTACGCAGGCAGGAGCAGCTGCACTGCTGAGTGGGACCAAGACATGCATTGCACTCGGACACCCATACCAAGAACCAATGACTTTTGATGACTCATGCCAGTACTGAGGCCACAGAACCCCAATATAAGCACAATTATAATATTAGATAAAATTATTGTTAGAATATATTGCATCCAAAACATCAGCCCAAACATATTCTATTCTTTCGCTCAGCTACAGTCTTTCTTTGAATGCTCCCTTCTTTGCGTAGAGGTTTTTCTATTGTTTTCAGGTAGCTGGAAGTTACGGTCCCTGCTAACAATGACTATACATAGGGGTAATATCTTTTCTTAATATATTATTGTTTATGCACAGCACAGATCACCCAGGTAGCTAGGCATGGTTACAGCGGTAAGATTGTAGTTATAAAATCATTAGAGAGACAATGGAAGTCTTCTTTCCTTTACTATGTGGTCTCCATGACTAAAGGAAAATGAGATGATGAAGAACTGGTTATGGTAGTAGTAGGCCTTGGGCAGTCTTGGGGGAATTTCATTGTCTGCGCCCATTCTGATAGTGTGATCTTGGAGGTGGCAACGGGTCAGTGCAGTCTCTTGAGTCCTTTAGCCAAGTCTCCTCTGGGTGTTTTCAGGTAGCTGGAAGTTACTGTCCCAGATAGTGGCACAACTTCCCAGTTTAACTCTTTTGAGCTTTCAAAGACAAGGTTACTGGGAATGGAGTTTGGGGTGCTGGTAATGCATTTCTGCTAACCAGCTCCTATCCCTCTACCAGAGGCCACACCTCACCAGTCTGCTTTTTGGGGGGCTCTTGACACAGTGACCTTGGTTCTCCTCAGCAGGAGTTTATAAAATTGCACAGGTTGATACTGTCCATAGGAACTATGGACTCACAGGCACCCCAAGGGTCTCCAAATGATTGCGTCCTCAAAGAAGAGTGCCACACCATGTTTGTGAGCAAGGACTTACCAGCACTGAGACATCCTCCGAAGCTGCTTTGTGCTTGGAACAAATGAAAAGCATTCTGTTACTTTTTAACATATGCAGTGATTTCACAGGCAATACAACTAAAGCAAGAATATATTGACCTAGTTAACTATATTTTATCTACTACTACCCAATATATTTTGTGTCAAGTACATTCTTGGCTCTATCGATACAATAATGAGCATGATAAAAAATAATTATAATTATGGTCTCATGCACTGTATCTTTATAAAGCAACTGTATTCTTTGAGACACAAATAAGTGAGAAGCTTACTTAATATTATTAAACTTGCTTATTGCCAATGAAATCTTTTTTCTTATTCAAACTTGTGGCAACTGAATACAATATGTAGTAGCTGAACTCAACAACCTTAGGGTTTTTTCATAAAAATACGATGTTGCCTATTACCAGAAAGCTATTTCTTTTTAGGAACACTACACTACTACAGTAACTGGCAGGGTATTTTTCTTTTTGCTTGGTTTTTAAACTTTTTGTGTGTGTGTCTTTTTGAGACAGGGTGCCACTATGCACTTCAGACTGGCCTTAAGCTCACTTTTGTAGCCTCAGCTGGTCTTGAACTTGCATTGATCCTCCTGCCTTAGCCTCCCAAGTGCTGCAATTACAGGTGTGCATCACCATGTCCGGCTGTTTTTTTAATTTTAATTTTTTTTTACACAGGGTCTCACTGCAGTGAGTTCAGGTCAGCTTTGAACTCACTATGTAGCCCAGGCTGACCTGAACTTGTGGTGACCCTCCTACTTCAGCCTTCTGAGAGCTAGGATTAAATGACTGGTAGTTTTTTGTTTGTTTGTTTGTTTGTTT
>PVJA010050970.1:0-13057 GCA_004027025.1 Myocastor coypus | reverse complement strand
TTTTTTTTTTTTTTTTTTTTTTTCTTGTTTCAGAACCTTTGTTTGTTTATTCACTCACTCATTTTTATGACCGGCTCAGCCCGCCCCGAGGGCAGGGCTGGCACAGCACATGGTGCCCGGGATCGAACCGTGGTCCCTAAAGCCACCCAAGCTTTCCCAAGCAGGCGCTTTAGACCACTGAGCCATCACGCTGGGCCCTGGATCATTTTTGGTTCCAGATAAATTTTAGGAATTCCTTCTCCAGTTCTGTGAGGTATGTTGATGGTGTTTTGTTAGTAATTGCATTAAATCTTTCTAGCAATTTAGGGAGTATGGCCATGTTAACAATGTTGGTTCTTCCTAACCAGAAGCAGGACATATCTTTCCATTTTTTGAAACCTCCAGGATCTCTTTATTCAGAGTACTGTAGTTTTCATTTTATAGATCTTTTACTTCTTACATTAGGTTAATTCCTAAGGTTTTTTTTTTTTTTTTTTTTGGTTCTATTGTAGGAGGTATTGTTTCTCTAATTGCTCTCTTAGTGAGTTGACTATCTGTATAGAGGAATGCTATCGACTTTTGCATGTTGACTTTGTATTCTGCTATGCTACTGAATTTGTGTATTAATTCTAGTAGCTTGTTGGTGGAGTTTTTTGTGTCTTCTAGGTTGAAGATCATGTCATCTGCAAATATTGATAGCTTAACTTCTTTTTTATTTATTCTTTTCCATTTTAGTTATATCTCTTGTCTAATAGTGTAGCTAATGACTCCAGAACTATATTGAATAGGAGAAGCAATAGAGGACATCCTTGTTTCCTACCAGATCTGAGAGTAAGTCGTCAGCATTTCCCCATTTAGAATTATGTTCGCTGCTGCATTGTGATAGATGGCACTTATCAGACTGAGGTGGAGGCCTTCTATTCCAATTTTCTGTTGTACTTTGAACATGAATGAATGAATGTTACACTTTGTCAAAAGCCTTTTCTGAATCAATTGAGATAATCGTATGATTTTTGTCTTGAGTTTATAAATATAGTGTCTTATATTTGTAGATTTCCTATATTAAATCATACTTTCATCCCTTGATGGAATCCTACCTGGTCGTAATGTATAATCTTCTTGATGATATGCTGTATTCTATGGGCAAGGGTTTTATTGGGGTTTTTTGAATCTGTGTTCATGAGAGAGACTGGCCTGGAGTTTTCTTTTTAGTTGCATCTCTCTCTGATTTTGGTATCAGTATAATACTTGCTTCTAGGACTGATTTTGGGAGAATCATTTCCTTTTTAATTTCATTGAAGACTTTAGGAGAATTGGGATGTTATCTTCCGCAAATTTCTCATAGAATTCAATGGTCAATCCATCCGGTCCTAGACTTTTCTTTGTGAGTGCACATTTTATTACATTTTGTACTTCATTGACTTTTATTGGGTTGTGGAGAGTTCCTATATATTCTTGAATCAGTTTTGGCAATTTGTGCTTTTCTAGGAATCTGACCATTTTATCTGTCTTCAATTCTGTGAGAGTAAAGATTCTCAAAGCAGCTATTTATGATCCTCTGAATCTCTGCTGTGTCTGTAGTATTTTCACCCATTTCATTCCTTATTTCTTTAATTTCTGTTCTTTCTTTCTTCTTTTTGAGGAGGTTAGCTAAGGGCTTATGAATTTTATTTAATCTTTCAAAGTACCAGCTTTTTGGTTCATTAATTATTTGTACTGTTTTCTTTGTCCCAATTGAATTAATTTCTTTTCTAATCTTTATAATTTCCTGCTATCTTTGGGCTTTGGATTTCATTTGCTCCTCCATTTCTAGTTGGTTTAGGTGCTGTGTAAGCATATTTATTTGTTCCCGACCTGTTTTCTTAATGTGTGAGTTCAGATCTATAAATTTTCCTCTAAGAAATGCTTTCATTGCATCCGATAAATTCCCTTAGGTTGTGTTTGAATTTTCATTAACTTGTAAATATTGTTTAGTTTCTTATTTAATTTTGTCTGTAATTCACTGGTTCTTGAGAAAGGTGGTGTTTAATTTCCACGTATTTCTCAGGTTCCTATGATTTGTGATGCCTTTTATTTCCAGTTTCATTTTGCTGTGGCCCACTAAAATGTGTGTAATAATTTCTGTTTTCTTGCATATGCTTAAGAATGACCTAAGTTCTACTTTGTAGTGTATTTTAGAAAATGTCACGTGCGCAGCTGAAAAAAATGTGTATTCAGCAGTGGTTGGGTGAAACACTCTGTGTATTGCCAGTTAGTCCAGTTGTTCCCAAATCTGGTTCCTTTCTGCTGCTTCTTTGCTGATTTTTGTCTGCCTGACCTATCTTTTTTGGGATAAAGGGGTATTAAGGTCTCCTGTTAGGATTGTGCTATTGGATATGAGATTTTCATGTTCATTATAATTTGCCTTATATAACTTTGTGCTCCCATGTTGGCTGCGTACATATTTATGAGTGTTATACCTCTTCATCTTCATTTTTTTATCTAATCAATATGTAGTGTCCCTCTTTATTTTGGTGATCAGTCTTGGTTTGAAGTTTAGACTGTCTGCAAACAGGGTTGCTACTCCTGCTTCTATTTTTATTTTTATTTTTAATTTTTTTTTAGGTTCTGGGGCATGTAGTATTGTTTTCCATCCTTTAACTTTAGCCTATGAGTTTCTTTATGAGTTAAGTTTGTTTCTTGTATTCAGCATATCGTTAGATTTTGCTTTCTTATCTACTCTCCTAGTCTGTTTCTTTTAATTGGAAAATTAAATCCATTTATATTGATGGTTATAATTGAAATGTATTGACTTAAAATTGACATATCTTGGGGCCCGGCAGGATGGCTCAGTGGTCTAAAGCGCCTGCCTAGGAAAGCTTAGGCTGCTGCAGGGACCGTGGTTTGATCCCTGGCACCACATGCTGCCCCAGCCCTGCCCTCAGGGCAGGCTGAGCCAGCCATAAAAATAAATAAATAAACAAACAAACAAAAGTTCTGAAACAAGAAAAAAAAATAAATTAAAAAAAAAAAAAGATTAACGTGTCTTTTACTTACCACTATTTGCTCCTTTTTCTCCTGTTTAGCTGGTTGCCCAATTTGATGGGATCTTTCTGTTCTCATTTGTAGAGTTTGGGTCATTTTGGTCCCCCTCTGAAATATTTCTTAGTAGTCTGTGTAGGGTTGGCTTTGATGCCATGAAATTCTTTAGTTGCTCCTTTTCATGGAAGTATTTCACTTCTCCATCATACTTCAAAGAGAGTTTTGTGGGATATAGCTGTCTGGGTTGGAATTTGTTTCCATGGAGGACTCGAAGCTCTCTGCTCCATGCTCTTGTCTGCATGGTTTGTGAAGAGAAATCTGCCATTATTCAGATGGGTTTTCCTTTAAATGTGATCTGTTTCTCTTCTCTAGCAGCTTTTAGTGTATTATTATTCTGCTGGATTTCTGGGATCTTGACTATGATATGTCAGAGTATGTTTTTAGTCTGGTTGATATTATTTGGAATATGCCTGCTTCAGTTCCCTAAATGTTAGATTTTTTCCTCATATTGGTGAAGTTTTCTGCTATTACTTCTGCCCATAATTATTTTATATTATTTGTATTGACTCCTTCTTTCTCATTGATTCCTACTAATCTCACGTTGTTCACTTTTGCATCATCTTGCAGATGTTGAATTATTTTTTCCTGCATTCTAGTTGCTTTTAAGAGATCCTTTCTTATCGTTTCACTAGCTGCAACTGTGTCATCATGGTCTGAAACTCTGTCTTCATTTTCGTTTATATGATGCTGCCTGCCTGTGACTGAGATATTATTTCCTCATATTTATTTTAATCTGTTTAATGAGATCTATTTCTTTCCTATATTGCTTATTCATGGATTCCATAATTTTTCTATTTTCCTCTAATTGTTTGTCATTGTCTTCTTTAGAGGCATTTATTCTTTTATTATAGTTATTCTTTCTTTTTCTACTTCAGAGATATTTCTGCTCTCATTTCCTCTCTATCATTCTGCAGTTGTTCCTTTACTTCAGATACAATTAATTTACAGATGGCTTTATTTTTTTTTAACTTCAGAGGTTATTTCTGATCTGATTTCCTATATGCTTTTCTCCAGCTGTTTTTTTTTTTTTTTCAGACTCTAGTAACTCAAATATTTCTTTTTTTTTTTTCCTTCTGAGGTTATCCCCAATCTAAGTTCCTCCATCTGTTTCTGCATTTGTTAACTTCATATGCTGCTAGTTTAGAGATTTCGGCTGCATAATTCCCACTTTCTTCTATTGCAGTGTCTCCTGTATTTATTCCAGGTGGGCTCAGGACCTGAGATGGCATTTTGCTTCTTTTCTGTATCATTCTGTATAGAAGTGATATCTGATCTTTGGTGCAGAACTTTTATCAAGTTATGCCATTAGTACCTGCTAAAATTTAGGTCTATATCTACCAAGTTTGATGTTGTCCCCATGTGCCTGGTGGGGTCTGGCTGCTGTGCTCAGCTTCTTCCTGCTGCAGCTTTTAGAAGAGAGCCGTCTGTGCTTCTCTGGCAAGATGCTCAGATTCTGGGTTAGCTGGTAGGGTCTGACCCCTAGCCTGTCAGCAGGGAATTTCTCTGCGGGCTCCACAGCAGATACTGGATCTGGGTTCTGTGCAAAGTACAAGTTCTGGTGGCACAAGGGTGCAGGCCTAGTGTTCCTGCCTAGGTGCCCACCAGTCACGGGCTTGTGGATGGGGCAGAGTTTTGGTGGTGGTGCAGGGGTGCAGGCCAAGAGGTCCCACTGGAAGTGCAGGGGGGGGCATAGGTCCAGACATCCCACCTGCATACACTCTGATCGGTCTGTCCAACTGTTAGGGCTGCTGAGAGCTGGGGGGAGTTCTGGTCATAGGGCAGGAGCCTACAGGAGGAGAGATCCTACCTGCATGTCCACCAGTTGGTCAGTCAGAGCTGCTGTGTGTGGGGCCTGAGTACTGGTGGAAGTGCAGTGGCTGCAGGCCCAAAGGCCCTTCCTGTGCCCCTGCTGGTCATTCTGTAGGTTTAGTTGGGTCTGCTGTGTGCAGGAGCTGAGTTGCCGAGTTCTGGCGGAAGTGTGGGGGACCACAGGCCCTAGAGGGCCTACCTGTGCATCCGCCCATTGGTCAGGGCTGCTGTGCACTGCCTCTCTCCCCTCACCACCAGCCACTCCCTTGTGCCCCGGTCTGTCTGTCAATCAGTCAAGGCTGCTGTGGGTGGAGGCTGTTTACTTTCTATAAATTCTTGGAAACATTTTGATACAGATGTTTACCTAACTATAAAATATAAGCTATTATAACTTGGATTCCAAATCTAGAAGGCTAATCTTCTATCTTACAAAGAGAAAATCCATACTACTCTTATTTTGAATTCTGATGTCAGGATATGTCCCAGATATCACACTGCATATTGGAGAATATAGCACAAAGAAAAAAATGTGAAATTGCTGTGGTGATACAATACATGATCCCGTACTAGCTAGAACTCACACTTTAAGAGCTCATGTTATTCATCAGTCCTCTGCCCAGTGTGGAGAAGCAGGAGCGAGGCAAGGCATTTGCCTCAGAAAGTTCACAACACAGTTGGGTCAAACGTGATATTAAATCATTGATTTAGAATGACTCATGCGTCAGATGGCACATTTAATTAAGTTGTATGCTTCACCTCACCCCTTAGAACTCTTCCAGCAAAGAATATAACATTAGCATCTAAAAGTTAAGTGCACAGAGCCTGGCAGGATGGCTCAGTGGTCTAAAGCGCCTGCTTAGGAAAACCTGGGCGGCTGCAGGGACCGCGGTTCGATCCCAGGCACCACATGCTGTGCCAGCCCTGCCCTCAGGACGGGCTGAGCCAGCCGTAAAAATAAATAAATAAACAAACAAAAGTCCTGAAACAAGAAAAAATAAAAAATAAATAAATAAAAGTTATGTACAAAGTTACTGCAAATTAGCTAATGCCATTTTTAGCACAGAAGTTTATACCTCTCTGAGTAAGAGACCAATTCATTAACCTTCTTATGGAATAATCTGTCTTATCTTTCCTTCTGTTCAAAATCCCGTAGTCTTTGAAGTTTTCCACGGTACTCTATATCTCAGAATTATTTTCCCATAGGAATCCTTAAGATATATGTAGCCTATTTGACTTAGCTGTTATATTATATTTGCTGAGTGTTGCAAGACCCAGACTTGAGAACACAGGTAAGGATGCTGAGACTTCTTCCTATAGTAGCCATTAAGTAAGATGAGAAAATAGATGATTTATGAGATGAAAAGTGGATGGTTAATATTGTTTTTAGATAAGTGACTGAATGTCTAGTTTCATTGATAATAAAATAAGCAGTAGAAAGGCAAGGACCCTGGTATTTATTCCTTTCATTCTCCCTAGTGAGGAGTACAGTAATGGAAGTAAAGCAAATCACAGTAGGTTGTGCAGATATTTTATAACACTAACAACTATTAGCTATCACTTTAATTTAGAAGGAGGCATTGAACACCTAGTGATTAAAAAAAAAAGAATCTATTACCTATCTTTACTGGGTCAGAAGAATGTCATTATAATCTTTTTATTTACTCAACAGTAAAAAAATAAATATATCCATCATGTTTTAGTGTATTTGAAAACAGATTTTTGCACTAATATAAGACCCTAAGTCATCTCTTTTATTCATGATTATGTTATTTGTGGAATTCTGTGTAAAAGAGATTATCTTAATCAGAAACAATGTTGACTTTGAAAATACTTCCATGTTATATTCCTACCATGTGGACTAAGCTGGTGGGCTCACAATATTGAGAGATGAAGTTGCCAAACAAGATGATGGAGTTAGGTGAGCTTTTATTGGAAATAATAATAATAGCTCCTGGATTTTCAGGAGGGATCTCAACCAGGCGGCATGATCAAATATCTAGAGCTAATTACAGATGCACAGAGGACAGGAGAGCCTCACTTGCTTGGTGCAACCTTCACAGGTGGCTCTGTGGATTTGCAATGAGCAACTGGAGCTCTAATCAAGTTCTTTACTATGTAGAAACACTGGAAGAAACTGAGATTTTATAGGAAAATGTGGTTATTTTGCATTTCAAATTTGTTAAACTCGGGAGCTTAGTAGAGAATAGCTTTATTTCCCCAAATAAGAGAGCTCTGCCTTCCATGTAATCTGAAGAATTCATACCTTGTCCAAAGTGCTAGTTCACAGTTGTAGTTTGTGTCTGTTTGTCTCCCCCAAGACAGATGCAGTCATAGAGTGGCTTCTAGAGTTTGTGATTAAGTCATGATCTACTTGGATTATGGATTTAAGTGCTACACCCACTCTCGGGGAGATAGCCTCAGAACAACATAAAGGAGACAGATTTGCTCTCTGTAGCCTTTGCTACTACTTTTCTGATTTGCTGTTGCTCTCTCTGTTTTCTGCTGACACCATGAAATGTTTCTATCTGTCGTAAGCCATGTTCTACTCTGTCTTGGAGCCAGCTGAATACAGACAGAGGCCTCCACCGACTGTGAGCTAAATAAATCTGCCCATCACTAACTTTGAGTGTCAGGTATTTGTTCCAGCAATTAGAGAAGAGTGGCTGAGACAGAATTTGGTATTAGAGAAATAGGCTCATTGCTGTGACTGCTTGATCATGTGTATTACAAACTTTTGGGAATGGCTATGGACAGAGGTATGACAAGTTTGGAGATTTCATCTATAAGAGAAGCATCTTCAGATGCTCTGTATAGGAGATTTTGGTTAGAGCTTAGAAGACCAAAAGGTTGATAGAAATCTGTAAAACTTAGGCGGGGGAGATTTCTGCTGGGAAGAGGAACTATAATGGTTATTAGACTCTGGAAGATATGCATTATGGCTTGGAAGACAACTTATCTGAATTTTATTTGTGTCCAGAATCTTTGCCTGAGAGTGAGATTAAACATGATGGACTGATTAATCTTTCAAAAGAAATTTCAGGGCACCCAAATATTGAGGCAGTTGCATGGTTATTGTTGTAGGTTTTTAGTCAGATTTATGTTGAAAACAGTAATAAAGAGCCCAGCAAGGTGATCTGAAATGTTGGAAAGGAAGCTTGAATAAAGCTGTGGAATGCAAAACTAGAACTTAAAGGATCCCCTTGAGGAGAAGGAACAAGAGAATGGAAAGGATGGTATGAGGGCATTGCAAGAGATAGCAGGTCTCCACTATTTGCAGCCTCAGAATTGCAAGTGTGAGGGACTATGCCTTGAGGACAAAGCCACAGAGCCCTATGTTCTAGAATGGTGCCATGGTCATATCAGGTTACATAATGGCACTGGCATTGAAAATTAATTTCTTAGAACTAGGTTCAGAGTGCTCAGCGATCCAGGATCTTGACCCCTACATCCAAGAGAAAAGAAAGTCTAAGCGCTTATTATAGTTTATGCCTAGTTGTCCCCCCAAAGCCTCATGCAATCATGAGGTGGAGACTTGTATAGATTGAGACTTGACTCATGAGTCACTGGGATTATATGTTTTAGTACTGATGAGATTATGGATCTGAGTACTGCTGGGAATTACAGGTATGGCTTGAGGCAGATAGGCTAAGGCAGAGAGCCTGATGTAATATAAAGAGAGACAAAGACACAGGCTCGCAGTGTTGCACTCTGCTCCCTTGGTTATTCTGTTGCCTCTGTTGCCATTGATGCTGTCCCACCGCCATGAACTGCTGCTGTCTGCCATGTGCCACTCAGCATTGGAGCTGGCTGAATATGGAATAAAACCTCCAGTAACTGTGAGCTAAATAAACCTTTCCTTCCTTCATTTTGTCCCAGCAATGAGAGAAAAGTAGCTAAGACAGCACTTCTCCAGATTGTAGTAAACCTTAGCATCTTCCATATGGTGTTGGTTTTAGGTGCATTCATAATGCAGGAGTTCTGAAGTTAACAAGGCTTCCACCTAGATTTTTTAAGAAGCTTTGTGAGGCAAGGCAATGTGTTCTGAGAGCACAATGTGTAAAGTTAAGAATTAGAAGCCTAGTCAGTGGAAACCTCAGAATTTCGAAAACCGGAAATGTGGATCATCTAAAGGAAAATGCAAAGGAGAAAAGTAAGCTCTAGAGAGAATCCATGGGTGCTACACCAAGCATGCCATAGGGCTGAAGTGACATGGACCTTACAATTTGTCACAGATACCTTCAGATGTCCCACATGGAAATATGGGACTTAATGTTGGCTTTTCTGAATATTTCGACTTCCTTTGGTCTCAATGCTTTGTACCCTGCTGTGTGTATCTTTTGGAATGGGAATGCTTTTCTTATGCCACTGAATACTGGAAGTGTTTAACTCTTCTTTTGTACAGGAGCTCACAGATAAGAGTTTGCCTTAGATCTTGGAAGAGCTTTCGAGTTGGACTTTTCAGCAATACTCAAACTGTAGGACTTTGGCAACTCTTAGTGATGAAATAAAATGTGGCCTCCATAAATGGATGTACATGAGTCTTTGGGGACCCAGGGGCACAGTGTTGTGGTTTCTGTCATTATTTTCCAAAGCCTCACAAAGTCATGGAGCAGCTTCTGTAGTTTGTGGTTGATTCATGATCTCATGCTAAAATTATGGATGTGAGTGCCCTGGAGCAGACACTCTGCATTACAGTGTAAGGGGGGGAGAATAGTTTAGCTATATACCTGAGCTAATGCCATACTCTTGCTGCTTTGTTCTTGGCCACTATTATTAATGCTTCCTGTCTTCCCTGTGCCACTCTACCTTGTTTTCAGTCCAGTACTGACTGTAATTAGCTCACATGACTGCAAGTTAATTAAAGCTTTCCTTCCTTCACAGTGGATGCTTGTATTGGTCCTTCAAATGGGAGAACAGTAACCAAGAAAAAGGTCTACTCTTCCTTAAGTTCTTATCAATATGCCTGATTGCTCAATTCTATCTCCATCCTTTCCCCTAGCTACTTCTCATAAGCTAGCCAGTGCTACTGCCCTACTTATAAGCTTACTAAATAAACAACATTCTACAATAGGACCAAAAGAACTTTTTGCTGACTGAGCCTGGCAAATTGTATTCATGGTCATCAATTTCAATTTCTTATCAGGATGTCCAGGAAATGAGATGTCATGATGCAATTATATTTGAAGTGTCAGGAGTTGATTCCCTGTAGTGGAAGCTGAAGACCACCCTCTAAGGAGGCTTTTCAGATTATCTATTAGGTGGACCAAGGTGAGGCCACCTGTAGTTGTCTTCCTCTCCTACATGCTTTGTAGTCATTATGAGCCATAGAGCTGAAGCAGTGTTTATCTGAGGAAAGCGGTGGGATTCAAGCTTCATTTTCAGTACAGTTTGTGTCAGTTTAGAGGCTAAAGGAGAAATTCAACATATATTGGAAAAGCATTGTATTACCTATTCAATGCAGATCCATTTAAATTGAAAGTGATCTTTTTGCTCCTCGACTTGCCAATCCACATGATTTTACATGATTTCAAGTGGGCCTAGTCACGGAGGCACATTTATGCCACAGTCATTTTTCTCATACATACAGTATCATAATTGAACACATGCACACAAAATAAAAATTTCTTCTTCCAACAGCACATAATTGTCTGGGCTTTCAAAATATTGATGAGAAAAAGACAGTTTCACATGTATCATCCTTGCTTGAAGCACACAAATGAAAGTAGAAAAAAATCTAGGGAAACTGATTTCTTTTCTTTTTCTTCTTCCTTCTTTTTTTTAATGTGTTTAGTTAAGAGTCTTACTCTGTAAACTGGACTTACAGTGACCCTTCTATTTTTCAGCTCCCAAGCATTGTGATTACAAATGAGAGCCATCACACTCAGTCTATATCACCATGTCAGTGTCCCAGCGTTAGGCTCAGCATGGCACACCAGGGATCAAACCCCAGGCCCTCTGCCTGCCTAATAGGTGCCTTAATCTGCTAAGCTATCTGGCCAGCCCATTTCTTAAATTTACTAAACAAATAATAAAATTTTCTTTATTTTAGTATTCCAAATTTTCTTAGTTATAGCTGGAGAAATTAAGTACTACATGTTTGGTTAATTAGTATTTTATCAGTAATATTGTGAGACACAATTTTTTAAAATTAAGGTAGAAATATTCATGTATTTAGTATCTTTGTACTTATTAACATATTGGCTATGAAGGATTGAGGATACAAAGTGTGAAATGTCTTAATTTTTTTTTTCCTTTTGGTACTGAATTAGTTTTAAAGGTATTCAAATCAACTTGCTTTGAAAAGTTACACTGAGTGATATTCACTAACTTTTGATAATCTATTTTACCTTGTCACTTCCTCTGGTTTCTTACCTTTTTCCCAAGCAGCTAATGTGTTAAACTTGTAGTAGGCGATTTGATAGACACTAACCTCATCTGACAATTGAAGTTGATTAAAAATAAATAAAATAAAATATATCAGGCACATATAAAATATTTTATGGCCACATTATAAGTAGCCGTTACAGGAAGAAGTTATTTATCATTGGAGAAAATTGTATTGATGGTGTATACTTTAGATCCTAACACTAACTGTGAAGCAAATACTAGATTATTCACTTAAAATATCTATCTATCTATCTATCTATCTATCTATCTATCTATCTATCTATACTTTTTTTGTCTTTTTGAGACAGGGTCTCACTATGCAGTTCAGGCTGGCCTTGAGCTCACTTTTGTAGCCCAGGCTGGTCTCGAACTCACATCGATCCTCCTGCCTCAGCCTCCCAAGTGCTGCGATTACAGGCGTGCGCCACCATGCCCGGCTTATCTATACTTTTTACTGTAATATTTGTCTATGATTGACCATGTGATCCAATTCACATGAAGGTCTAAGTAAATTGAGATTTCTTGCAAGAAATGATGAGAAAGGAAAACCAAGCTCTTGATCTCATCCTTGATGCCTTCTGGTTAAACATACTGAAGCTTATTCAACTTCCAAACTTTTTTTAGTTAGAGAAATTTAGAAAAAAAATGTATTTCCTGCATTTAGTCCTTCCATGATGTGACTAGAGTATTTAGAACAACAGAACGGAGAAAATTGTGCTCTTTCACCCCTTTAAATTTAAAAAGAATACCTTTGCCTTCCATGAGCGTAACAATAGAACCCCAAAAGAGTGTTCTAGGCAGGAGCATACATGTGGTGAAACTTCTAGCCTGGCCTTCAGTCACCTTCACTCTACTCAATTATTACGAAGCTGTCATGAGTAGGTACTAGGTCTCATAAATTTGATTAAGTGCAGAGTAAACTATGGGGCAGGCGTGTGTTTTGAAAGCACTAGAGGTGACACAGCAACCTGCCCATCATTTCTGTCAGCCACACATAGAGTTGAGGGAGGCTCCTGGGCTAAAGTGCCCATCTTTTCAATTGGGAATGCCTAATATATAACTGTGTCTTACTTTTGCTTTCCTGTCACCCTGACACTATTTTTCTGAGTGTGTCATTTTTTTGTTGTTGTTGATGTTTTTTTTTGTTTTTGTACTTGTCCTGAACATAAATTCCTGTGATTTTTCAACAAATAACTACTTTTCCCTTGGCTTTGGAACTGTATGATTGCAAGTCTGTGTTCATTGTACAAAAATGACTGGAACTCATTGGCTGAAATAGTCATATGGGGCCAAAATACTTACACATTTATTTAACATTTATTTTTTTTATTTTTTACTGTAATAGTGGATAGATCTCTAGACAGAAAATAGATATGCATACACCTTCAAAACCTCTTATTGTAGATAAGTAGGTAGATAGATAGATAGATAGATAGATAGATAGATAGATAGATAATAGTTACATAGAGTAGGCTATGTGTTTGTCATTTATCCAAAATCATAAAGGAGTTCAATGATATCAAGAGTCATCTTTAATACTTAAATGCAGTGGTCCAAATTGAGTAAGCCTTAAAAAGGGTCTTATCTAAAGGAACTCATTCTAGGCTACTCATTTACCAAATCTCGCAAATAATATAGTGATATATGATAAGTTGTAAATAACCAAAGAATAGTCATTATCCTGCGATTATCAGTTTAATTTTCATCTGAATCTCTCCCCACTTATTTATCTTCCATTTTGCTCTTCATTCACATATTTTTGTGTGTGTTTCTCACATAAGAGAAACCATGCAATATTTAA
>PVJA010050969.1:0-13074 GCA_004027025.1 Myocastor coypus | reverse complement strand
TTTCACTATTTGCAGATGACATGATAATCTACTTAGAAGACCCAAAGAACTCCACCAAAAAGCTACTGGAATTAATACACAAATTCAGTAACATAGCAGGTTACAAAGTCAACACACAAAAGTCAGTGGCATTCCTCTACACAGATAACAAACACACTGAGAGACAAATTAGACAAACAGTACCTTTTATGATAGCACCGAAGAAAATGAAATACTTAGGAATCAACCTGACTAAGGAAGTAAAAGACCTTTTTAGTGAAAACTATAGTACTCTGAAAAAAGAAATCTTAGAAGATCTCAGAAAATGGAAAGATATTCCCTGCTCCTGGATAGGAAGAACCAACATTGTGAAGATGGCCATACTCCCAAAATTGTTGTACAGATTTAATGCAATTCCTATCCAAATACCATTGACATACCTCACAGAACTGGAGAAGTCATTCCTAAAATTTATTTGGATCCAAAAAAGACCCAGAATTGCAAAGACAATTCTCGGCAATAAAGGTACGGCAGGAGGCATTACAATTCCTGACCTAAAGTTATACTACAAAGCTACAGTCATAAAATCAGCATGTATTGGCAAAAGAATAGACCTGAAGATCAATGGAATAGACTAGAGGATGCAGAAGCAAATACAAACACACTCAGCCACCTTATTTTTGACAAAGGGGCCAAATATGTGTACTGGAAGAAAGACAGCCTCTTTAACAAATGGTGTTGGAAAAATTGGCTCTCTACATGCCAAAAACTAAAACTTGACCTAGTCTATCACCATGCATGAAAATAAAGTGGAAGTAGATTAAAGATCTAAATATTAAAAGTGAAACATTAAATCTCCTGGAAGAGAAAGTGGGAGGAAATCTTGAAGACATTGGAGTAGGCAAAAATTTCATGGACAGAAATCAAATTGCACGTTTAACACTTGAGAGCATCAACAAGTGGGACCTCCTCCAGCTAAGAAGTTTCTGCATGTCAAAGGAAATTACCAACAGAGTGAAAAGACGTCCCACAAATTTCAAAAAGATTTTAACTGTTCAGACAAAGGTCTTCTATCTAGAATCTACAAAGAACTAAAAAACCCTTAGGGTTCTAAAATTCAAAGACTCAATCCAGAAATGGGCATCTGAGATGAACACACACTTCTCAGAGAAAGAAATGCAGCAAGCCTACAAATACATGAAGAAATGCTCCACATCAGTAGCCATTCATGAAATGCAAATCAAAACAACACTTAGATACCATCTCACCCTAGAAAGAATGGCCATCATAAAGAAATCAACCAGCAACAAATGCTGGAGAGGCTGTGGGGAAAAAGGAACCCTTCTCCACTGCTGGTGGGAATGCAGACTGGTGCAACCATTATGGAAAGCAGTGTGGAGGATCCTTACAAAACTAGAATTGGAAGTTCCATTCAACCCAGCTATCCCCCTACTGGGAATTTTCCCGGAAGAACTGAAAACATCATACCATAGTGATATCTGTGCACCTGTGTTTATAGCAGCCCAATTTGTACTAGCCAAATCTTGGAAACAACCAAAATGCCCATCATTTGAAGAATGGTTAAAAAAAAAAGTATTTTTATACAATGGAATATTACTCAGCTATAAAGAATGACAAGTCTGAAGACTTCATATATAAATGGATGTATATTGAACATATACTCATTAGTGAAATAAATCAGACCTACATGTGTAAATATTGTATAGTCTCCCTAATATAAGAACTTTAAAGAAGAAAATAAGAACTAAGGGCATAACACAGTTGAATGTGTTATGGATTAAACAACGAAGTGACTGGAAGCAGATAAAGGAGAAAACATATGAAGAGCAAAGCCGTGCACTTTTGTATACAGGATGAATCAGATATTGGTCTTAAGAACCTTCAAAAGGTTCATCATATTGATCATAGCACCATGTAACACTAAAACTCTGTTTGGAATGCATGTCACTATTGTCTTTTTGATGTGTTCTGCTCCCAGTGTAAACTCAGTTACTGTTATTCTCTCAAGAGTATTAGTTGAAAATAAAAGACTGGGCCAAATACCATAGACGTGACAGGCTACAATTTTGTATTTCCTTGAATTTCCAAATATCTGTGTAAAAATTGTGTAACTTTATATCACATTGTATGGAATGTTATTAAAATATCAAAGATAGTGCTCGCTTCGGCAGCACATATACTAAAATTGGAAAAATATCAAAGATGGTCAGAAAATATCAATTCCAACCTAAGTCAAAGATGTTTGATATTCAGAAAGCCAGTGATGTTAAGCTCAAGTCCTATGTTATATAGTAATAGTATCACAAAGCTTTTCTGCTGGAGGCTTGAGAATGGAAGTTAACAGACCAAAAATTGGAGAAAAAGAAGGTCTATGAAGGTAGCCAATATTTTGGCCCTAGCCCTTCAAGGTTAGTAAGGACTCAGGATATAAGAGAACCTGTGCTGTAATATCCTATAACTCAGAGGTGTCTCAAATTTTCTGGTCAAGGAGATTATGGGACCTCAGAGGAAAGGGATAAATGAACTATAGTGCATCTAAGGAGAGTCACTCAGAGAAAAACATTCTCAGGCTTTCACAGAAAGCAAACTGGCCAAGCAATGGCCGTGACTCGCCCCGAAGGCTGATACTAACAACAGTTCTACAAAGTACTGTATATGGTCCCAAACAATCCTGAGGGAATTTGACCTTGGAAGATACAAAAAATGAATGTTTTGTTATACAGGTCTTGCTTTGACTTGCCCTTGATCACCCAGAAAAAAAAAAAAAAAAAAGCTTAATTACAATGCATGAAACGCAGAGCTAAATTGATGAGATGAGCTGTAGGAGGCTTGGATCAATAGCCTCCAACATTGCAAGCTTCACTGGTGGCCCACTGCAACATTGGACGGTGTATGCATCTGCTTCCTCTTAGTTCAAAGAGAAGAATTTTCTTTAAGAATTTTTTTTATTTTATTTATTTATTTATTTCTTGTTTCAGAATCCCTGTTTTATTTTATTTATTTATTTATTCTTGTTTCAGAACCTTTGTTTGTTTTTTCATTTTTATGGCCGGCTCAGCCCGCCCCGAGGGCAGGGCTAGCGCAGCCTGTGGTGCAGGGGGTATCGAACCGCAGTCCCTGAAGCCGCCCAAGCTTTCCCAAGCAGGCGCTTTAGACCACTGAGCCATCCCGCCCCCCCCCCTTTTTCTCTTAGCAACATCGATAGGAAGGTGGGTCATGCTCACACACTGTGCTCTGTAGAACTATTGTGAGGACAATATGCAATGTGTCAACTGTTAAAAAAAGGGGAAAAAAAGTTATGTTTATTGAAAGTGTTAATGTTTAATTGATCAATCTTATATACCTATACCTATTAATCTAAACTGATCTGATGATGAAAATATGTAATATAACCATTGTTAAATAATTTAAAAAATGTCATGGGGCCTGGCGGGATGGCTCAGTGGTCTAAAGCCCGTGCTTGGGAAAGCTTGGGTGGCTTCAGGGACCGTGGTTCGATCCCCGGCACCACATGCTGCACCAGCCCTGCCCTCGGGGTGGGCTGAGCCGGCCATAAAAATGAGTGAATAAACAAATAAAGGTTCTGAAACAAGAAAAATAAATAAATAAAAAATAAAAAAAAAAATAATTTAAAAAATGTCAGATGAGCAGCACTTTGATGAACTTATCGGTACTTCAGGTCGGACCATTGTATGTCGTCTTACGTGCCCCTGAGATCCCGTGAGGACTTAACGTAGTCTACATAGATTCAGCAGTAATCTTGTGAAATTGTGTTGGTTGCTACCCATTAGACCTCGACTACCATTAGACTAATGCTACCCATTAGACTCTGGAGGCATGTGGATGTAGGCTAAAAATCCCGGTTCTTCTGGGTCAGTGAGACGATTCTCGTTGAAGTTGTTAGCCAACATTTCGACGCTGCTTCGGGAAAAGCAGTACAACGCCCGTACAGGCTGATGCAGCTGGCTTGTCTTCGAACTGCATTTTCTCAATTTCCTTTCTTGTTATCCATCGGTGCTGTGGTTTAACTGCTAAAGTACGGGTTGTACAGAAATTTCGTTTTCTTGCAGAGTTTCCTTGAGAGTTTTACAGGTCCTCATATGAGATATAACGCATAGTCATATTTTCCTGGGGCGAGGTTTATGATGACCTGAAGCTGTGATTTGCTTACCGCGGATTCATCTACGGTGGTATAACTGAAAAAATCGAAAGCGAGAACAGCGCGTTACATGAAAGCACACGCCTTAAATAACTGCTATTAGGGGGCCGGCGGGATGACTCCGTGGTCTAAAACGACTGCTTGGGAAAACTCGAAGAGCTTCAGGAACCGCAGAACGACCCCTGGCGCCACACGCTGCGCCAGTCCTGCCTGCGAAGTCGGGTGAACCGGCCATAACAGCGAATGGATACACAAAGGTTTTGAAACAAAAACGAAATAAACGAAACTAAAAAGAACTGCTACTAAATCACACTACCTAGCCTGGGCCTTATTTTCAAACAACACCATCAGGGGAGAGCGCGAACGCAGTCCCCCACTACCACAAATTATGCAGTCGAGTTTCCCGCATTTGGGGAAATCGCAGGGGTCAGCACATCCGGAGTGCAATGGATAAGCCTCGCCCTGGGAAAACCACCTTCATGATCATGGTATCTCCCCTGCCAGGTAAGTATGAGTTATCCTGTTCTCCTAGACCTAACACCCTGGGCGCTGACTCACTCTAAAGTCATGGTCAACGTTCTCATGGTGGACATGGGAGCTACTCCTAGCCACCCTCACACTCCTGTATTCAGTACTTATGTATAAAAAACCACTCAGATTTCGTTTAATTGTGGTAACTCACAATATCTCAAAGTGAGAGGGACCGGCAGTCTCTGGACGCATTCTAATCTACATACACCACACCCTTGCAGTGACGTAACGGAGCGGCAGCAGGGCCCCTTTCCGACGCCCCGCCTATTAAGGAGCTGGAGCTGCGGTCCGGATTGTCTCGGGCGCGCTGCGCGTGGGTGGATGTCCTTCGCGGGCTCGGCGACGAAGTGCGACGGCCGGAAGACATCCTCGAGCTCCACTGCCCCTCACTTGGATGGACCACCGGCGAGGGCAAGGGGAGGGGTTCGGGGTCTTCAGTGAGATGGAAGCCTATTCTGTTCTGCCAAGGTAGCAGAATTCAACCTCAGAGGACATTTTCGTTATAAGGAGTTCCCCTTTTTCCCCAGTTAAACGTTGAACACTAAGATTAATTTACCTTAAAATGGTTTTTCCTCGGGATATTTCAAAGTGGGCCTGTCATAAATTGCTTCCACAGGCGGGTGTGAGCATACACATCCAGACCCTGCCAAAACCAAACCAAACAAAATAACTTGAACATATGTGACACACTGAGTCTTTAAATCCTCTTCCTCCTCCCCGCCTTCCCCTTTCCTCCTCCCCCTCCTCCTGCTGGCCAGATAGCTCAATGGAGCAAAGCGCCTGCTTGGGCAACCAGGGCTCAATCTCCGGCGCCACATGTGTGGGCCCTGCCTAAGGGGCACGCTGAGAAGGAGACTGACACTGGGCGTGGTGATGTGCCCCAGTGTTTGGGAAGGAAAACAAGAGTCTAATCTGTGTACTGAGATTCTGTACAAAATACATTTTAAAAAGTCAAAGATTTTATTTAACCTTGAAGAAGTTAGATCAGAAAAAAGTATGAACTTCATCCACTGTGCGCAATAGTAAAAAGATGTTTAAAACAAATGCTTGCAGGGACCCGGCCCAATGGCTCAGTGGTCTAAAGCGCCTGCTTAGAAAAGCTTAGGCATGGGGCCCAGCGGGATGGCTCAGTGGTCTAAAGCGCCTGCTTGGGAAAGCTTGGGAGGCTTCAGGGACCGCGGTTCGATCCCCGGCACCACATGCTGCGCCAGCCCTGCCCTCAGGGCAGGCTGAGCCGGCCATAAAGATGAGTAAATAAACAAATAAAGGTTCTGAAACAAGAATAAATAAATAAATAAATAATTCTTTAAAAAAAAAAAGAAAGAAAAGAAAAGCTTAGGCAGCTACAGGGACCGCGGTTTGATCCCCAACACCACATGCTGCACCAGCCCAGCCCTCAGGGCAGGCTGAGCCGGCCATAAAAATAAATAAACAAAAGTTCTGAAACAATAAATAAATAAATAAAACAAATGCTTGCAAAATGTGCAAATGTCATTGTTTTGCATAGTCAACACACAATACCTGCAAAATTCTTTGTAATCTGTCAGCCTTCACTTTGTATACTCTCTCTCTCTTTTTGGGCAGGGACTGGGGTGTGAACTCACAAACTTGCACTTGCCAGGCAGACACTTGAGCCACAAAGCTATCTCCCTTGCCCCTTGCACTTTGTATTTTATTTTCACTTTGTATTTTAAATTTTATTTATTTTTTTTCTTGTTTCAGAACCTTTGTTTATTCACTCATTTTTATGGCCAGCTCAGCCCACCCCGAGGGCAGGGCTGGCGCAGCATGTGGTGCCGGGGATCAAACCGTGGTCCCTGAAGGGGCCGAAGCTTTCCCAAGCAGGCACTTTAGACCACTGAGCCATCCTGCCGGGCCCTCAGTTTGTATTTTAAATGGCAAGTCATCCACAAGATTTTCCTCCTTCTGACAGGTCCCTGGTAGCCCAGTCACACAAACTCAGGATGCAACTGCCTAGGCCTGCATGCTGGGGTTGTGGGTATATACCACCTTACCCAGCCACAATTCTATTTTTTTATTTTATTTATTTATTTATTTATTTAGGCTGGCTCAGGCTGCCTTAAAGGTGGGTATGGGGATCGAACTGCTGTCCCCAGTGCCTGACTGGGATTGCCAGCACAAGCACTTAAACCACTGTGCTAACCTGGAAGCTCCCACACAATTCTTTTTTGACTGTTTTGGGATTTTTGGGTAGTGGAATAGAACTCGGGACCTCTTACTTGCCAGGCAGGAACTTGTACTATTGAACAATATGCTAGGTCCCTCTCTTGACAGTGAACTGAAAACTTTTAAAATTATACACTTCCAGGCGCCCAGCGGGATGGCTGAGTGGTCTAAAGCGCCTGCTTGGGAAAGCTTGGGTGGCTTCAGGGACCGCGGTTCAATCCCCGGCACCACATGCTGCGCCAGCCCTGCCCTCGGGACGGGCTGAGCTAGCCATGAAAATGAGTGAATAAACAAACAAGGGTTCTGAAATAAAAAAAAAAATAAATAAATAGAAGGGTACTTCCCCGTGTTTATTAAAAATGAGTGAATAAACAAATAAAGGTTCTGAAACAAGAAAAATAAATAAATAAATAAAAAGTTAAAAAAAAATAAAAAAATAAAATTATACACTTCCAGTTGAGAGGTGGAATCCAGTTCCCCACCCTTGAATCTAGGTTGGCCTAAGTAACTACCTTGGCTGGCACTGTCCAAGAGCCTGTGCGACCAGGCCAGGGAAGCCTTATGCCCTGTATCTGCATTTGAGAAGCACCTATACATTATAGGGAGGCTGGGAGAGAGTGTGGAAGCCTGGTTCCTCTGCACACATCGTTGCCATGCTAGGAGGAAGCCCAAGGTTTTGTGGAGAAACATGCCTCAAACGACTTTCTGCCTCCAGTTTAGATTCTACATATCAGGGAGCAGAGCAGGGTCAGCTCAAATTGCCAATTTAGGGTAATAACAAATAATGTCAAAGTCCTTAAATTTCGGAGGTGATGTTTTTTGTAGCACAACAGAGAAATGGAACGGGGAGAAAAAGTGTAAACAAATAAGCAATATGAAGCAGAAAGGAGGGAGGAATGAGCCAAGAGTAGAGAGGAGTTAGAAAGTCTGGGCTTGAGGGCTTAAGACTTTGGAGAAAGGGACTGGGGGAGGCCTTGCTTCTGTGTGGTGTATCCTGTTTCTCTCTGCAAGCTTCTCAACAGCACAGAGAACCCAAAGCAGGAAGGTGGTCTCAGCCCTTAGTTGGTACAGGGCCTAGGACCATTGCCAGCTCCTTAGAATTTCCTGTGATTTATGTCGTGGGAATAAGAAGGTAATTGGCTTAAAAGTTTGCAGAGCATTATGAACATGGATAGAAGAGCCTATCCCTGAGGTGAGCCACAATTTCCGGGAAAGAAAAACAGGTTCCTTAATAGGCATCTTCCACTCTGACTCATGGAGAGCCTGTAAGGTGGGACAGGGTAGTTCTCCTCTCCTCCATAAAAGGTCCAGGCTGGCACCACTATGCCAAATGACAGTTTAGCTAGAATTACCCTAGTTTTACATGACACTGGAGTAGAATGAAGTGAGGGTTGAGGAAGGGACTGAGAAGAGGCCCAGAAAAAGCAACTTCTGGCAGACAGGACAAAAGTCAGGAAGAGGACTGAGTAGTCCACCATAGTGTAACACTCCACTCTCAGCTACTCCGGAGGCCGAGGCCGGAGGAACACAAGTTTGAGCACAGCCTAGGTGACCAGTGAGACTCTGTTGTTTCAAAATGAATAAAAAGGGCTGGGGATGCTCAGGGCTCCCTGGGTTTCGATGTTGTGCTGCAAGCGGGTGAGGCAGAGGGAAGCCATGAGGACAATTGGTGAGAGGCAAGGCTGAGAGGGTCTCGCTCAGGAGGCACCTGGTGGCAGGGTATAGCAATATGCCCAATTGATATCCTGAGAATCAGGAAACAAGAAACAGAGCCTAGGGAGGGCGCTATCTATTGCAGGTCCTGGAAAGCTGAGATTTACACCTGCAGATAGCGGCTTCCTTTTGGTGCCCTGTTTATTGATCTCTTGCTTGGGATGTTAAAGGATTGTCACCTCCCCTGCTCCTTGGTTATCTGTTAGTATTTGTATGAACCTAGTGTTAGGCAAATGGTAAAAGACATAGTGATTTGTAATCTGTGAAGTAGTCTCGCACATTCCATAGCCTTTTTATAGCCCTCAATAAAAGTGAGCTGTTTCTGCAGCTCTGGGCTCACTCTGAGAGAGACAAGTTTCAGTGAGTCCTCTGAAGCTTATTCATCGGGTCTTCTTTTTTGTCTTTTTGAGACAGGGTCTCGCTATGCGGTTCAGGCTGGCCTTTTTTTATTTTTTGAGACAGGGTCTCGCTATGCAGTTCAGGCTGGCCTTGAGCTCACTTTCGTAGCCCAGGCTGGTCTCGAACTCGCACCGATCCTCTTGCCTCTCAGCCTCCCGAGTGCTGGGATTACAGGCGTGCGCCACCACGTCCGGCCAGGCTGGCCTTGAGCTCACTTTTGTAGCCCAGGCTGGTCTCGAACTTAAACTGATCCTTCTGCCTCAGCCTCCCAAGTGCTGGGATTACAGGCGTGCGCCACCACGCCCGGCTTTCATCGGGTCTTCTCGTCGTTTCTTTCGGCACCCACACAGAACATTACAACAGCAGGGTCTGAGGATCAAATGGATACGACATCTACGGTTCTGCTTCGTAGGTCACAGTTGTTCCATCTCAAAGATTGCCACTTAGGAAGATAACATTTTCCCTTTAATATGGTTTTCATTAGCGCGGCTGGAAACCGCCTCCCCGCCTCCTTCCGCCCGCTCTTTCGTCCTGAGTCGGGTCAGGGCCTCTTTCCCCGCCCCATCTCCGCGCGAAGACGGTCTGCGCAGGCGTGAAGGGAAGAACCGGAAGTGCCGGCGGAAGCGGAGCGGGGTAACGTTAAGGGGAGGTGACGCGGTGTAAACAGAAAGGCCGAGCTGCCTAAGTTTGTGTAGGCTCCTTGCGGACGCCATGAGCCGACTTCAGGATGACTGTGACCCTTACGCAGTTGAAGAACCTAGCGACGAGGAGCCAGCTTTGAGCAGGTTTGCCGCGTCCCCCGGCCCCACAAGCCTTCGCTCCGGAGCCTGGCCTGCGGCTACCTCCTTTCACGGGGTGCCGGCCGGGGGGAGGTGTCTGCCGTGCCCCACTGTTGCCCCTGGGAGGCCCAGGCGGGCCTGGTGGGTTCCGCAAACCTTCAGGGGTCCGGCATAGCGCAGACGGAGAGCTGTCCTGAAATCACAGGGTCCCTCTCGTGAGTTTCCGAAGGTCTGGTGGAGTTCTGCCTCTGCGGCGTCCTCGCAGCGAGGCCCAGCGCATGTCGCGTAGCCTCGGAAGTACATGTCCGGAGATATCCCGCAAGGTTTATGTTGATGGCTGCAGAATTTAGTGCACTTTTGTTTTGGCTGTGCTGGACATTGACTCCAGGGCCTCACATGCCTAGCAAGCTCTCCGCCACTGAGTTCCAGCCACAGCCTCCCGATGCGCCGGTCTCGTGGACTAGTGACAACCAGAAATAAGAGGAGATACTGGACCGGCGCTCTTGACTACTGTATGTTTGCTGAGTTGCAGAGGTGAATCGTAGATGCTTGGCTTTCACGGGCTTATATTAGAATAGGGAAAATATGGTCAAAGTTGTTTCATGGAAGAGCATTGTAGAAGGTGATGGCCTGACATAGGCACGGTGAAGTTCTTCCTTTTTTTTTTGAGACAGGGTCTCGCTATGCAGGTCAGGCTGGCCTTGAGCTCACTTTTGTAGCCCAGGCTGGTCTGGAACTCGCACCGATCCTCCTGCCTCAGCCTCCCGAGTACTGGGATTACAGGCGTGCGCCACCACGCCCGGCTATGAAGTTCTTTTTTTAAAAGAATTATTATTTTTTCTTGTTTCAGAACTTTTGTTTGTTTATTTATTTTTATGGCCGGCTCAGCCTGCCCTGAGGGCAGGGCTGGTGCAGCATGTGGTGCCCAGGATCGAACCGCGGTCCCTGCCTCGGCCTAAGCTTTCCTAAGCAGGCGCTTTAGGCCACTGAGCCATCCTACCGGGCCCAGCACGGTAAAGTTCTGTGGAGATTTCTAGTTGCAAAGATTTATCCTGAAGGAAACTTTTTTTTGGTGGGACGGAGGTTCGAACTCACGACCTTGCACTTGTCAGGCAGGCACTTGTGCCATGGAGCTATCTCTCTGGTCCCTTAAATTTTCTCTCTCTCTCTCTTTTTTTGTTTCTTTTTTTTTTTTTTTTAACTTTTGGCAGTGCCGGGGATTGAACTCAGGATGCTAGCTTGCCAGGCAGGCACTTATTCTACTGAGCTATCTCCCCAGCTATCCTGAAGGAAACTTGCAGTTCTCTTGCACATTTAGTTACTTCTTTAGCAGCCTATAGGTCCTACCAATAAACTTTTATTTAGAGACAAAGTCTCACTGTGTAGTGTAGGCTGGCTTTGAATTGGCTTATATAGCCCAGGCTGGTCTTGAAATCACAACGGTTTTCCTGCTTCAGCCTTCATCCTAAACTTTAAAATATTAATTCTGCCTGATGAAGGTTTCTATGAAGCTGTACTTTATTCACTCTGAGTGTTCCCTAATTTTAGGGGTAGGTTGTACGCATTAGAATTTCCTGTGAAAATGCTGGGTGTGGTGTATCCATTAGAATTTCCTGTGAAAATGCTGGGTGTGGTGGTGCATGCCTTGGTCCCAGCATTCAGGAGGCACAGGCATGTTCAAAAGTTCAAGCCAGCCTGGGCTATGTAGTGAGTCCAGGCCATTGTGAACAACATAAGGAGACTCTCACAGACAAACAAACAAACCTTTGAAGGGCTAGTGAGATGGCTCAGTGGTCTAAAGCAGCTGTTTAGGCAAGCTTAGGCAACCTCAAGGACAAAGGTTTGATCCCTGGCACCACATGCTGCACTAGCTCCACCCCAGGGCAGGCTGAGCCGGCCATTAAAAAAAAAAAAAGCAAAGACCTTTGAAAAAATTTCAGTTAATGAACCCTGTCTGTGAAAAGATACCAGGCCTCCATAATTCACTTTTTTTTTTTTTGTGGGACTGGGGTTCAAACTCACGACCTTGCACTTGTCAGGACGTAATTCAGTTTGATTGAAATATACTATAGCAGTGTTTCCTGGATTTAGGTATTCTGTTACTAGCATCTGCATATACACCTTACTTTTTTTTTTTTTTTTTTGTGGGACCAGAGTTTGAACTCATGATCTTGCACTGGCTAAGCAGGCACTTGTGCAATGGTGCTATCTCCCTAGCTGCATAGCATCTGCATATACATTTACTATTATTTAAAGCTTTTTCCATTGACTTTACATATTTGTAATTACATTTTTTAAGGAAGCTGTATAATTCTATGATAGTTGCCATGGTCCAATGACTGTTAAATACTTTCAAAATAAAATGTTAAGCAGGATGCCTCCTGATTTTGAAAACAAAATGTTAGTATGCCTACTGAAGCTTCTGACACCAGTACTTGTTATTATGAAAAGAGAAATTAATACATAGTTGTAGGAGTCTGAAAATGGAGAATTGCAAGTTCCAGGTCAGGCAAAAATACCGGATACCCCTAAGTTAAGGGAGGAAAGGCTTATTTAGCTCAGTTTGAAGAGGTTTCAGTTCATAAACGGCTGGCTCCAAGGCAGGGGGGCACATGGCAGAGGGGGCAGCTGCGCATGACTGCAGAACACAGCAAAAGCAGCAAGGCAGAGGGAGACAGCCTCTTTCTGTGCACTATACTGTGTCCACTCTACTGCGCCAGTTCAGTCAGTGGACTGATCTAGTAGTCACCTGCCCTCAATCCTAGCATGCTTAATCCTGTGTTGCACTAGGAATCAGTCCCACACTCTAGATTTTGCCACCTCCAAACACCTTGTGATTGTATGAGGCTTTGGGGGGAGATCTAGACACCCTAACATCAAAGCGTGATACCACCTGATCAAAGCTGACAGAAACAACATGGCTTCTAGGATATAGAAACAAAGTGTAGTTATTGTTTCTTGACCTAAAACATCGTGCCAAGAGTCCTTGGTGGATGCTGCATTTTGAGTGGTGAGTTGGTATGTGACTAAAGAACACTTGAGCTTAGAAAGTCCACTTCTTAAAAGAATCCACCTTTCCTATAGTAGGGAGTGAATAAGAATAAGCCTGCTGTATCCTGGAAGATGTTCTGTCATTCTTTAGGGTTGCTCATTGCAACCACAGAGATAAATGGCCTGGGTGACATGGTTGATGCATTTTTGGCATGCTTAATTAGAATGTGCAGGGCTCTTTATGTTTTGCCTCCTTCAACAGTGCTAAAGATTGAGCTTGTCTCAGAAGTAATCCTAAGAATTGCAGGGGGAGCC